>WURT03176287.1:0-10361 GCA_009936505.3 Holothuria glaberrima | reverse complement strand
TATACCTTATCAAATTATAAACTAGCAAAAAAAGTCTTACTTGAAATCTCTGCAGCATATTTCTCGGCCAAGGTCATACTTTTCCGCTCCACAACAATCGATGTTGTAACCTGTGTAGATGTTTCCCTTGCATATGATCTGGTTCTCTGCTAGCCGACCAGTAATCGTCTCACCCTCACACCGTACGTTGCCGTTGTGGCTGTCGTGGAGTTCATTCAAACAGCACAGTTTCGACGATTGCGTGCTGTCGTACGTTTTGGTTCCGCAACACACGTGCCCTGAAATATAAGAATACCAAAGTAAATTCTGTCATATGACCTTAGAGTTTGGCGCTTGCACCGGAAAATAAGCAAATCCTTGCTCATCACATTGTCGTATCCATTACGAACGAACCTGTCGAGGAGCATTTAAATGGAACTTTACTAAAGGAAAAATACTCTATAAGTAAGGCGTATTACTTATGACAGGCCCTTTGGCTGACTATACTACAAATGACTGAAACATGGACGAAATGCACAAATATGCCCGACTTTATGAGACATGTGGTAGGGAAAGCTAACGAACAAACTTCTTTTTTAAGGTGTGTGTGTGGGGGGGGGGTGGGGGATAAACGGTATCGTTTGCTTGGCTGAACATTCCTCTGTCTAAAGAGTTTCAAGTTGAACTAAAGTCACCTATCTTGTCGTTTGCCGCAATTTTATGTTTGAATACTGCTAAGCTATAATTGTACTCGGTGATATATCGGCGATATAAAGAAACTATAACCTACAGGTTCAGCCGCAAAATATTAATACTTTGATCACATGAAGCCACTTCATGAGACATTATGTACTGTTCACGTTGACATTGTGGACAAATTTGTAAACCATATCTTATTGCGCATACCGAGTAATTACACACAGTATTTAGACTCGTATGCACTAAAGAAGCCACTGCTAGTAATGTCTCAATTGATTGGTCATTTGGTATGTACTTTTGAAAACTCGCCTCTTCCGTTCTTCCGGCTTGGGTACTTTTTGTTTTGCTATTTCTAACGTGGTAGCTGTTAGCAACGTGATGTAAGCGAGATAGACCTGAGTTGATGAGGTATAAGTAAAATGAGAAAAATGACAAAGATCTATGTACCTTTTGTTTCATAGAGAACAATATTTTTATTTTTGTGTTTAAAAGTCTATGAACTTACTTATATTTTTAAAAGTGTATGTGTGGGAGAATATATTGGAAGTGCTCTATGCTGGTACGTTTGTACGAAGAAACGAATTAAATCTGGCTAGTGTCGCAAATTTTTGTAACTGCAGTGTACTGAAAATGTTATTGTTTTGCACTCTTCGAAATAGTAAAGATGGCTAGAAAGAAAATGAAAAAGAAATGGTCACAGTATAAACCCTTTAAAGGCCGTCGCACACTCCACTGACCCGACTGCGAGGCGACTGAAAACCTGTCGGTCGCAGTTGGGTCGTAGTAGAGCTAAGTCAGTGCAAAGTGCTCCAAATTTTATTCCCGACCAGACTATGATTCTGTGATCCGACAGTCCGTCAGTGTCTTGACTAAGCTGGGAATATCAAACAGATTTGAATTTCTTCGTGGAGTTGTGTGCAGTTGCGTCGCGGCTGAGCCCGGTCACGGCAGCGAGCTGCTGTCATCGACCCGATTCGTTTGGGTAGCCAATGAAGAGCATTATGTGGGTGACGGTGGCAAAATGTCAAAATGGGCCCTTTATGCATGCGTTGACGAATGTGAGGGAATCGTAGTCGGGTCTGCGCTGTGTGCGGCAAACATACGATGAGATTGCAACCCGACGACTCCATAACTAGCTGCGCTCGATTGTCTCCAACTCATCTTCTACGAGTAGTCATGCTAACAGGTTGCGTCGGGCCGCAGTTAGGTTTTTACAGTGCGCGCCTTACCTTTCTTCTTGATCACCAAATTGCCATCGCAGCACATGTGTGTTTCTGTGTTGTAACCCTCTCGCTGGTTTGGTTGGCAACATTCACTTGACTCAGCACAGCAAGTATGGCCGGCTGCGATGAGATGTCCGGCGCAACAAGAATGATACAGTTTGTTGAAGTAGAAGAGTCCGGTCAGTTCATTGTAACAAGCGTCTGGTTTTTCAAGGATTTCTTCTCTTCTGCGAATACTTCCAGCGATGTCACACCCGTAGTCTCGACTGTCGTACACGCGACCACTGCAGATTCTAGAAACATACAGCCGTTATTGTTATTTTTTAGTTTCCTGACGTTTACTTTTTTAACCCATTTTTAGTAAGTCTTGAAGATATGGTCAATAACTTCATGCCACACCCTACATAGTAACGTCGGCTTGTTTTATTATTTAAAAAAAGGCATGGAGACTACCAGTAGCAATCTCCCCCCTTTGGCTATTGATTTGTTAATTTCGTTGTTTTTTGACCAACGAATTGGATACGATTCAACGTGTTGTGACTCCTGAAAGAGCTGTTTTTCAACATTTTAAGCATAAGATTCCCTCATGAAAAATCCTTTAAAATTATTTTGACAACTTACTATTTGCCGTTCTGAAGACATGTCTCTTTAACTTTTGCCATTTCCGAGATAATTTATCACTTATGTAAAACTAATTATGTAAAGGACACTTCATTTCCTTTGTTTTGTTTTGCATATTTAGTCAAGCCAATAATTATTCATGATACAAAAGTGAAACAGAAAGTCTATTAATTTTAAGGGAAATTGGGGCTACTTTTTTTGTAGCTTTTTACATAAAATAGTCAATTATCGGTAAGCCTAAGTCATTTTCATTATCACCAGAAATTCAATGCTTTGTAGAAAAATGACATACGACATACCTAGATTCGTTTGTAGGAACTGGAAAAATCTGTCCGTTATAGCAAGTCTCAAATTCAGGAACAAAAATTATTGGGTGTAGGAGTGACTGACAACATTGTCGTTCCTTGCCATAAGCAAATTTTGGAAAGAGTTGATCTCGGCAACACAGTTTCTGTGACGTCCTGTAAATGATTTCTCCACAAGTAGCTAGTCCAGGAGGAACTGCGGCTACTCCAGATGAAGTACAGATCTAGAGAGACGGTGAGAAATATCAGAAATGATAGTCTAAGAGAGACTGTGAAGGATCGATTAATTAAAACGATTAAAAAATGAAATACGTCACAAAACGTCTGCGATACACTTAACACTGCCACGTTTCATGTAAGATAAGCTTATTAGCATAATTATAGATGGATGCTTCCTTTTCACAATACAGAGCCACTTAAATTCCAGATAATTTATTGCTTTTTTCGTCTCTAACTTCTCATTAGATTAAGTAGTTTTTGTAGACCAACGCGCCTAAGATTCTGTGAAGGATCATCCGTTCTTTTCATTATTTTCAAAAGCCTGTAGAAAACCTACTTATCCTGGACTGGGTGAAAGACCTACGTGCACTTTTTCAGAGTACCACAAATGATATTTTACGAAGTACGCCTGCGCTCCGGGAGGGGGGGGGGCTCTTAAGAATATTGTACGCTCGGGAAGATGATAGAAAATCGATTACCTCTCGGACAGCTTTTGCTACCGTACATTGCTGATTTTATTTCTGCATGGGCCGTTTAGTATTTTTTGCACGTTTTATATTTTTTATATAAAAATGTATTTGTACATGGGAAGGGCTGGTGGCTCAGAAAATGGACATGTGGGAAAATTTTCACAGAAGTTTGTAATATTGAGATCTGATGAATAGATAGTTAGGAATCATCTGGAGCTTGAGGTGTTTAATCTGTCTGGGGGGCGACCCACCGTACCCCTAGGGTACGGCTTGTTTACAGATATTCTGCATGACTTCATGTAATTTCCATTCACTCAAGTTGTTGAACACGATGTTTCACAAAGACAAAATGAGATGATGTAGTTTTGAAAAGAGCAAAGGGACTGAGTTGGCTTTTAACCATCTCATTATCTTACTTCTCCTTGAAAAGATGACCAGAAACATAACAATATTATAATTTAGAAAGAAGCAATGTGAAAGAGTCAGTGATTTGAGCTCCAGGGTGAAGAAACGGCTCGTTTGCGACCGTTGCCATAAC
Source organism: Holothuria glaberrima (assembly GCA_009936505.3). Lineage (NCBI taxonomy): Eukaryota > Metazoa > Echinodermata > Holothuroidea > Aspidochirotida > Holothuriidae > Holothuria > Holothuria glaberrima. The sequence goes on along the minus strand of WURT03176287.1, from coordinate 6,307 downwards.
GACACTGAGAAATGTAAAGCCAACCCCACCCACACACACACACACCACAAATGTTGGGGATATACTCCTTTAAAATTTTTCAAAGCATCCCCAGCTTTGTCCAACAATGAGAGAGCGTCGTAAGGCATGAATTAGGGACATGTCTCTCAAAGGTACAAAGAGTTGTTACTGTGAATCCCCATCCACCCACGGGCAGTTACCGATACGTTAGCATTGCACAAACCATAAAACTGATCACTGAGAAATTGGGTACTAATTAAAGAGAAAATGCAGTCACCTTATTTTTTAATTAATACACCACGGTGTCCTAAATCATAGTGTTTCTGTTTAGTCATGTAGCAATATTTATTGCAACTAAGTTGTTAACTTCATGTCGGTCAAATGACGCATTGCTTTAAATTTAATAAATGCTTATGTCGTGAAACATCGTAGAACATACTTGATAGTCCGTTCAAAAAGAGATATGATTTTTCAAAATAAATTTTGGGGACTTCTTATGCCTTTTAAGTATCATGGTCCTTTTCGGCATACACTTACGGCGTTTTTACTGTTGTAAGTTACAGATCTCGAGTCATTGGCTTTACCGATGGTACACTCCCTGTCGTTGCCCCTATCCACCGAGCACGAAGGGATGCCGTAACAGCTCTCTGCCACATCCCTCACGCCGATTTCTGGAAGAAAACGAGTTATCGAAACAGATAGACTATTTAATAAAGGTCCATCTCGTTTGGTGGCGTCATGCTACAGACGGAGAGGGATCATAGAAACTAGGAGTACAAACAATGGGCTGGCTATTGTTTATATACTCCCAGTTGCCATGATACGTTGGGTACATTTAGCAATGAATAATGTCTGCTATACATAAAACTTTAACCTTTACCTTGAGAAAGTTTGAAGAAAGTCGAGACGTAAGTCAGGAAAAGTGAGGGGCAGCGGTAGTGACAAGAAGTTAGTTAGATGAGGTTTTACGGCCCAGTTTATAACCAATTGGTTTAAGTCGAGCCGGCCACGGCCTTTTTTCCAGTTGTGACAAGAATGGAGCATGTGACCATGCCCCAGGCCCGTCGGGGCAATTTTCTAAATTCGTTAGTGTGCCTTAGTGAATATTATAAAGTATGCCATTCCCGAAGGTGAGCCAGTGTCCCCAACAGTTCTACAGTAAAACTATTTTACTGTTTTTGCTCTTAACGAGATCAGATTCGTCTCTAAATACCCAACTTTTCAAAGTTCCTTCAAAAAACGTCTAAGTTTCCAATTTTCTGATCCTAACCCAAATTTTTAAGGTCGCCTGAAATTTTACCTCCGCCTTTCTTTCGGCCACCCATTGAAGCGGTCACTGTTTTGTGTTTGGGGATGGGGGAGGCACGTCATCTTTAAACCGGTCTATCATATTATCCGAGAGCTTTTTCTCACAGTTCCCAGGTCAAAAAGAAAATTAAATACCTGGACAGCACCGTTGTGTTGACAAGTCATATACTGCGTTTCCCTGGCAACAACCCTCCGTTTCAGGATTGTAGGACTGTTCCCCGCAACACACTGCGTTAGGGGAAACTTTCTTTACAACGGCTGTGTACATCGGAGACGTGCAACATAGGTACTGAGATGAACTGTATGTAATGGCTGTAGGGAACAACAAAACGTTCAATTAATTTACCCAAACGACAAGTTATCTGAGGTCAATACACGACTGACGAAGATACAAATGTGAGACTGGAGAGGGAAGGGTGTTTCCAAAACTTTTCAAATCTAATGTTAATTTAGTTTAAATTTATACCACCCAAATGCGACCTCGTGAGAAGAGAACTGTTTTACACCTGAGATAAAAAGAGTAATTTTTTTTTTGCTTGAATTTTTATCCACACAGTCCAATATTTTTTGTTTACTTAACGGCGGGCCAACACTCACCACCCGCGCAACAGTCTGTAGTCCCTTCGTCATAGTAGTGGAGGCTTCCACCACATACGAACTGCTCTGTTGAGAGGTACGCGGTGAGATTGCTGCCGTGGTGATACATGGTAATCCCTGGAATCTCTGGAACGTTCACCTCAATTATACCATTCAAACCGTACAATGTTGGACAAGAGGATATTTCTTTGTTGTAGGGTTCGTTGTCACAACAGCTTCCATGTCCTAAAACAAATAAAAAAAAAAGGAAAGAGAACTGTTTCAAAGAGCATTATGAAGCACCCGGAATTGATGTAGAAATGTGTGATGTCGATGGTACATCCCTTTCAACACACTCTAAAAATAAACTAGCCAAAACTTCGCTAATTAGTCGAAAATTAGTCAAAAATATCTTGTATGGATAATCAACTCCTTTTTGACGAATTTAGTTTTAGAGGGGATGTAAAAGACATTTCACTATGGTTGCCAGCAAGATATACCTGTATTACACACCGGTTGCTTTCTATCTGCATTTGCAATGTTAACGTTAGGATATGGTACATATTCACACCTGCTGCATAGGCTGTGAATAGGACGCAGTTGTGTCACCTTCTATGTTACACAGTGGAACTTATATTTCAAAACAATGAGAAGTATAAGAAAGGGGAGAGGTGCATACTAGCACGCATACGTTTAGATTGGTTAAAAGTCTTATAGCTCGTTAATAGTTTCATTTTTCAATCACTTTGAACCCCTCCCTCTACTCCGCGGGCCCGTAGCCACGGGGGGCATTTCGGGGGCAATGCCCCCAAAAATATTCCTGCCCCCAGATGAAAATTGAAACTGCATAATAATTAACCTGGTGGAATCTTTTATGACCCCCAATCACAACACTTAACCCCCCCATCACAACACTTGCCCCCTAAAAATGTGAAGCTGGCTACGGGCCCGCTGCTCCGCCGTCCAAGTTCTCAGTTCCTGGCGATTCACTGTCAAGAAGTATGTGTCTGTCATAGAGAGATATATTGCGTTTGCTTTACAGAAAATTTTCATATTTTTAAACCAATATTACTTGTTGCAGAATGATAGACAATTCAAAATAAGACAGTACGGTAGCTTTCTCTTCAAGAAATAAGGCTTACACAGGAAGTAATTTGGTTATTTGTCGCAAAAAATTAATTTTTTTCACCCAAACTTTCAAAACTTTAAATGATGCAACATCCGTTTCTCTTGTAATGCATAATATCTTAAGGATATGAAGCTATTGCTAGAGATTACTGGTGAGACTGAACTCGCCTTGAAATGGTATCACTCCGTCGTCGCAGCAGACTTCGTCATCGTCATTATAGGGACGTGGTCCGCAACAACCATTCGCCATTCCACGTGGCGACACGTTGCCTTGACAACATATTTCAGTATTTTCGTTGTACGCGGTATCGTCACAGCATTTCAGATTAGTAGAATGTTTGGTATAAATCACCTTTAACAAGGACAAGTGAAAAGAAACTTTTTTTGCGATGCGAATCATGGACTTGAAATCAAAAAAAATACTACATTCCTAATAATTAAATCCATTGGTGTAGCTGGGTAGGTTGGGTGGGGGGGGGGGCTTGGGGTGAGCTCCTACCTCAACAAAAGGCTTCCCCTCGATTCTCTTCATTGGAGAACCAAAGAGACTAAAATATATGAAAATATTCAACGATTCCGTATTTGAAGCTCCTCTCCATAAAATGTTGGAGCCTCCCAGAAGCCCCCATACAATTTTTGTCTGCACACACCATTGGCACTTTCATGTTCAGGATAAACTAAATCGTAACTCTAAGAGGCTCTCTGATCTCATTCCAGACAGTATATTCTCCCTAAGTTAACTATTAGTGCCTCCCCCAATTCAAACCAAATCTCCTGTCTAGTACATCCCTGAGACATAGCCACAGTAGCTGGCACTGAGTATAAATTGTTCAAGGCAATATTGTCAAACGGTGTTTGTGTGTGTGTGTGGACCCAACATTTCATACAAGGTGAGGACATTTTCTATTCAAGATGAGGTCCACAGGCGTCAGAACAATAGATTTCAGGGGTCCTCAGGTGTCGAACAATAGACAATCTATTGCTAAGGTTAGGGTTAAGGAAGCAAACACAAAGGAAAGAACAATGAGGTCCTCTCCTTGATAGGAAAAAAACCTGTGTGTGTGTGTGTGTGTGTGTGATCTTTGTGGGAACACAACTGACTGTACACGTCATTGTTGACCAACCAGAGTGAAGCTAAATTGTTTGAATGAATGTCAATCGTGGTGCAGTAATCAACTGTATTTAGATCTCTAGGGCTATCCCTAAATATGTTTGGGAAGAGAGTTGCTAAACCTCTTTGGTTGGGGAGATGCTATATCCCCTTTAAGAAGTGACTGACAGGTAAAATAGAAGGAGAGGGGTGCCATCAAAACATCGCTGTTACAGCGCTTGAAAAGGTAACGGGACACAATGAACCGTAGCAGGGAAGTTGTAATTGAAATGGCTGCCATCGAAAGGGAAAATTCAACCTTTAAAATCTGATACTTTACATCGGCTGTCATTTAATGATAGTCCGCGCCGTATGTAGCACCATGTTGGGTTCTAGGCCCTACACATTTGGCGAGCCCCACTTAAGCAAGTTGGTAGTAACATTATGTGAGGAGAGAGGGGCTTATATGTGACACTACCCAAGTGGAGCTCCTCCATCAGTTGACGCATGCATAGAACGACATATGTTCCACAAATACCTCTTGGATTGTAGGGAATGGTACCTCCCGCTTGCTGTAGTTTTTAGGCATGCTCCTGGAACGTAGGAATGCACGACTCCAATCTGTCCCCTGTGGCTCTAGTATTATAAGCCTATCCGAGAACTTGAAAAGGAAGGATTAAACGTGGCCACAGTATATTTAATGAAGAATTCTCATATAAGACATAAGAATTACCATATTGCAGCAGAGTTGATCAGCCGGTCGGTACGTATCTGTTCCACAACACTGAACTGCACCCGATGAGAAGTCATGGCTACCCGGAGTGTGAACAACACTGCCCTCTATCGTCTGGCAACAGAGTTCTGTGCTAGGTTGGTAAATGTCATTGCCACAGCACTTTCCGATCCCAGCTTTCACTTTTCCCATACAACAGGTACTCATCGTGGGATCATAAGGAACAGTTCCACAACAGATATCTCCTTAAAATGCGTGGAAAAGAAAACAAAAAACATGTTTTAGCATTGTAACGATGTTGAGATTCACAAGGGGGATAAGACTACAGTTGTGCTCATGTTGTATACACCAAGTAAAGACTTCGTGGCTAACATCGTATCACACTTTTAACATTTAATTTAACTTTAATTTAAACCGTGTGAATATCTTGGAATCCAAAATTGGGATTTTCCAGACAAGAAAAATTCTACACAGCTTTATAGATACACAGTCTGATGGATATTAAGCAGAGGCGTAACTCAGTAACATATTTATGGACAGTAAAGTTAAACCAACATCTTGTAGCTTTACCATGCTAATAATATTTTGATCAAGTTAAAGCGATTAGAAATGATGCAAGTATACCTTCTGTTTTACTATGAAGTTCGTCATCGTTACAGCATATTTCTTCCTCCTTGTCGTAAATTTGTCCGTTGCAACATCCCTGGGTGGCGAGTTCGTAAGGCCCTTCGTTACCGCAGCACGCATGCGTCGACTTATCGATAATAGTTCTGAGGTTGCAACAGTCCTGGGTGTCTGTAGAGTACATAACACCCATGACACCTTGCTCGGAAACAGCCGCAATACCTTTAAGAGAAAATGAAAGTATTTCTCTACAATGTGTCGATCGAGACGAAAAGCGGAATCTGATGTCGCTTCCTTCTTAAATATTGTTTTTGAAATTTATTACATTGTACTAGTTGAAGCAGTTAAACGTTTTTCACACACATAGTATGGTCAAGCACTCTTAGACTCGGCAAAAGTGGAAACGTTTTCAGTCCCAGTGAAAAGACGTAGCTGGCATTTCTTATCTTTCTCTTTCGAAATTGTACGAAATATTAAGGCACTGGATACGATACGTCTGACACAAAGATAACAATGCAAAGGTTTTGGCCGCACTAACTAGCATTGTAAAAGAGGAGATACAGCAGGCCAGCAGTCAAGGGAGAGGCGATGGGCAGGAGGCGACGTGTCCTACAAAGTTTCGCCCCTATATTACTATAGCCACAATGGATTTCAGCAGAACTCGCTCCACCCCTCCCCTCCCCCCAAAATATTTTCGCCTCCTAACATACATGAGTCCCCCTGAAACCGCTTCAGTGCCTTATCTGGCTACGGGCGTGAGAAGCAGCTGCTTATGGAACGCGATCCACGCAAAGTTCGTTAACAACGGCGTCATTGGTAGTAACGGCGTTGTACATTGAGTTAACAAC
>WURT03176276.1:0-10361 GCA_009936505.3 Holothuria glaberrima | reverse complement strand
AAAAGATAGCATATGTTGCACCAGATTGCATGTAAGGACACCTAATTTTTCAAAAATTTTCAAAGGGGCCATGGGGGCACCCCATGGCCCCCTACTAATGCTATTTTTTTCAGTTCCTGAAAAAACGTAAATTTTGTAACACAAATTTTACTTCAAAAGGTAGCATATGTAGCATCAGATTCCATGTTAGTACACCTGATTTTTCAAATTTTTCAAAGGGGGAGGGGTGTCCTCCATGGCCCCTCAGTGATGCGATTTTTTTTCTTTTAAAATTATGTAAATTTTTTAACACAAATCTTTCTTCAGAAGGTAGCATATGTTGCACCAAATTGCACGTAAGGACCCCCAATTTTTCAAAAAACCTCCTCCCCTTAGACCCCTCCCCCAGGCCAGTAATCACACAACATACTGCATTCTCCCCCACTTGAGAGAAATCCTGGGTACGCCACTGGTCCGGCTCAACACAGCTTCTTAAATAGTGTACTTTAAATAAGATGCGATAACATGTTCTCAAAATGTCTAGTCCACCCTGAAAGGCACAACAACCAGATGTAACCTCTTAACAATTTAAAAACTTGAAAATGTCAACGGGAATTTGTTTTTGCAAAATGTACACCAAGGTGAATGACGTGTTCAGTTATTTTCTAATACAGACAATTGCAATGGTGGAAGGCAAAGTGACAATGATCTAGTCAATAAAGTTGGAGAAATTGGATCATATATCAGAAGTTTCGTTAAAAAGATCCACAAAAGCTTCGTCAGACGCCACAAACACCTTATCATAACTTCCCTTTGTTTAGATATTTTTATTTAATAATTGATCCATAGCTGAGGACTTCCAAAAAATTTAATTTAATCGAAATCTCCTGACATTTGGTCCTCATTTCTCCGCTGAAAAGTTTGTATCTTTCTATGTTGTTTAACTTTCTCTTTCTGATTAGTTATCTGGCAGAAATGTATGAAACAGGTTGTAAAGGAAAACATACAGCTTGTTAAATGCAATGACTCTTGCTATTAGAATGCACTTTATTCAGTATATTAGCAAAATGACTTTTTCTGTAAAACCTAAAAATGATATCTGCATTACAAAGCATACCATCAAGATGAGATTAATAACAGAGCCGTAGTCTGCTGAAGAGGGCGTGTTGGGATAAGTTTTGCCCCCGAGATTTCCAACCTTACATGAAAAATGGCCCACGTGAAAAAAATTGGAAATGTTAAAATCTCATATAAGTCCTGATTATATTTTTAAGCTCTCAGACTCTGGAAATCCCATATAAGGTTTCAATGTTTCAAAGTTTTCCCGGGAGGTACCCGGACCACGCCCGGAGAAGGGTTTATGCTAGTAACTGACAAAATAACTTGCCTCCATAATGATGCACAACAACACAGCTGAAGCTCAATTACGTTTGAAGATCTTCATATCTGTTTCTCACGTAGTGCCGAGGCAGCATGCTAATATAAAACAGCCAATGATTGTCTGTAATTACATGCTAAAATCTAAGAGTTTGTAAACTCTTAGACATGTTTGTATAATAAAGTTTTAGCTACGAAGCATTATTTCCAAAAATTATCACTTTTCCCAATTTGGTCTAATTTTACCAATATTCTACTCAACTAGGCCTATCTGAAATTTACTATTTTAGTGCAAAGTGACTGGAAAATTTTATACATGTGAACATATATATCCTGCATGCTAAGATGGTAATTCAAAAATTGCATTGAATGTATTTCACTCACTATTAACAGAAAATAAGAGCATATATATACATTCTTGAGTACAATCACAATGGTCACGATAACTAAGGATAGAAGCGATTTTATGCTCAGAAGTTGTAACGTTAAAGCATAGCAATTGCCAGGTGAAAGACAATTCGGCAACTCTGTTGGTGATACTCCACACACTGCTGCTATCTTGTTATTTCTTACCCATAACACGAGAAAAGGAAGGGCAGATAAACGCAAAAGGAGAAAAGCACTAACGTATTCCTAAGGAGTAAATCTTCGTATAAAGACACTTCCAGTACAAGACGTTAGCACTCCGCCTAATGACCGTTTTTCAAATTTGAATAATGTCAGTACTATTCCCTGGTTTCATCAAAACCTTGCAGAGGTTACATCCCTGTGACATTCTCTCCCTTACGGGTATGAGTCAATCATTGGTTGGTGTGATGTAACGACAATATTTTCATTCGGTTGAATCTTGATGACAGCAAGACAAGGGACAGTAGGTAATATCTTTTATAAATTGTAAATTCCCGTTATTCTCTATGCAGAGTTTTACATAAAAATAACAATTATATATATATATATATATATATATAAACATATATGTGTATATATACACATATGTACATATATGTGTGTATATATATATATATGTAATATTATTCTTAATATCACTTTCTTCACGATTATATTACTTTTTCAGGATATGGCCTGGCCTTCATTGCATACCCACAGGCATTTACCATGCTTCCTGCACCACCTCTCTGGTCAGTGTTATTCTTCCTGATGCTCATAACATTAGGTCTAGATTCATCTGTGAGTTACACATTTAATTTCTTTGAATTTTACGTTTGCTATCTGCGACTGTAAAGTGAAGTAGAATTTGGGGAAAATACCACGCACTTTAGTTAATCACCTCAGTCTTTTGCGACTTTTTATACGACATACAGGCAGAACCATGTGAACACTCTAGATTCACTTCCTTTTCACGCATGAAGAATAGTAGAAGGAAGTGAATCTACGTTTAAACACAGGTGCAGTAATCGTGCGTTTGTATTTTTTAACGAGGATTAATGCACTCTCTATTGTCTTCTGAGCTAGGTCGGTGATTGGTTCATTCTTACCAATGGTGGAAACAGGATCACTTTCATTTCATCCTAATTGACTTGTTAATCGGATTAATCAGATAGTTAGGAGAGAAACAACAACTCCAAACTGGGAAGAGCCATAATGAAAATAGTTTGACGTTATACTCAGCAGTCTTGTTCACTTGCATTTGAACAGTGTTGTACTCATTTTCTGAACTGTAATGGCTCAAGTGGGAAATGTAAAAGGTGCAATCGCACTATACATATACACAGCGCTATAAGAGATATTAAACTGACAGCTGCTCAGACAAAACCGTTTGTTTTCTTTTCAATGTCATTCATTTAAACAGTTCAATATTTGCAATGATACCGCTGCTGACCAGGCAGAGTCCTGCCTTTTAAAGTATTGTGCCCTCTCAATTTCTGCTGCCGTCTACTTGAATCAAATACAGGAAGTGGGACTAGTTTCATATACACGTTAACTGAAACTTAAATCATATGTTTGCATTTATTTGTTTCACTTTCTTTAGTTTGCTAGTATGGAAACTACAGTAACGGTCATTTTAGACGAGTTTCCAAGAATAAGGAAATACAAAACGTATGTATGTGGTTTGGTATGCACCTTATCGTTCCTCTTTGGCCTACTGTATGTAACTGAGGTAAGATTCCGTCAAATTCGTATTCAATGGTCGTTGCTGTTCTTCATTTTTTTCTCTTTTGCTGTTTCAATGTAGGTCAGTAACAGTAGCAAAATACCATTGCCTAGTCTGACGAATTGAGTCCGAATTTTTATGATCGGAAGTTTAAAAAACAGGAACTGTCAAGCAGAAACCCACCTTTTTTGCTTAAAGGGAAAATATTTTCTGCTTTTTAAGTAGGTACATATGATAAAGCAACAAATTATAAACAAGAAGCAGCAAACAGCTTCATTGCATCTTGTTCCGTTCTAGAGATATAGCTTTTTATGACACCATTTGCGAAAAATGATGACTTGTAGCAAGTTTAATTTCATAGAGCCACAACAATTTATGCATTGGCTATGTAGTTCTTTATAATCTGTCTCAATAATTTCTTTGATATCCCGGGTACTGTTGAGTTTCTGTGTAAACTATTTATTCCCCAGGCTGTAAATTTTTAGGAAGGCTGCACATTTGTTTTCTTCATTTCCACAAATGACAAACTTGTCCAAAGTAAACAAAGATATACATTACAGATTTGCCCTAATGTAGCTCTGATAGGAAATTACAGACTTGCTTCAAGTCATCTTATGGTGGCCATATAAAAAAATAAATAAATAGCCATATCTCTAGAACGGAACAAGAGACAATGAAGTTGTTTGCTGCTTGCATCCCAAATATTTTTAGGAATATGATCATATTTTAACTACGAGTGGTGACTGCACTTCATGTTGATTGAGTCTATTTCACACATCGGCTTCACTCTGGATGATCAATTTTATCTTGTGCAGTCAGTTGTGTTCCCAAGCAGCTCACACACGGTATGACTGTGTGGATGTGGCCGTGCGCATTTTAAGCTCAATGTTAGCGACTGCTTGGGACCTGTATAAAAGAGGTGTTGGAGGAAGGGCTCTAATGTAGTTCTAATTTCACTGAGAATTGACTACCTGGGCGAGATTGTATAGCCTTTAATGCTTTACTTTCTGAACTAATGCGCAGAGATCATAACTAAGTGAAATGTTCTCTAATTAAGCAGAGCACTAGGTCTTGGCGAGATTACTGTTATATTTTGTAAAGTATGTGCTTTAGGATCATTGAAGAGAGCTTGCAATCTTCTTTTAGATGAAGTCAGCGTATTCTTCAACATTATTAAGAAACTACAATATTCTTGAAATAAATTTAGCAGGTCAGGTCTCGCCGTGCTACATTAGCAATATAGAATTTCTGACAAATCCAAGAGTGAATTAGCAGAGAAGCCTTCATCTAACAATAACCTGTTAAACTTGCACAAAATTGACTTTTATATTTTTACTGGAAGCTTTCAGTTTGGAGTAATTAACAGTTCTAACAGGGTAAACGTATGGTCCTTCTCATGTGTAATCATTCTCACTCTGCATATTCATGTTAATCTTTGATATTTACCCATGAGAACTGACCTCCTATGTGTGCATGTGCTTGTGCCTTGCACTTGTGCTTGATCACTGTTTCGAAAACGTAATGCCGTTACAAAGCATTTTCTTTTTTTATGAAATGTGCTTTTTGTTCCTTTTGTTTCGGTTTTGTGCATTGCAACTTTTGTAAAGTGAAATAACTTAGGGTTTATTCCCTGCGATGGCTTTTTAAGCCATCGTATGTTGTACATACATGACAAGGTCGACGTAGCAAAGGACAATGTACTTGTATAGGATATTGCAACTGTGTATTTTTTTTTTTTTTAGCATGACGCTTATATTGCTATTCCGAAACTCTTGTGTACTGCATGATTTTCAGAAGCTTTTTCATATATCACAGTTCAAGTCAACATGCCCTTTTCTATTTTGGCTACCTGATCTTAATCTACCTGTTACACACTGATGGTATATTCCATGCACAAAAACAAATGTTGATAAACCCCTTAAATGCTAATACATGATAGAAGTAACCACATTGCTCCGTCCTGGAAACCTATTGACATAACTTGTTCTAGCTTGAGTACAACTACCATAACCTAGTTGTGACACATTATGGACCCCTCCCTTCCCATACTGAGGACTACTTGGGCAAGCCCATTTGGGCTCACCACCAGCCCAATTGGATCTAGGCGGGAAACGGGACAAATTCTTTACAGTTTACTTGGTACCCCACAATGTCATTTTAGTTACAGGTCTTCTACAACCACAGATACCTCCCTTCCTTACGTCTTCTTGCTTTTTGTTTGAGCTTTTTAACTTAACTTAGCTTTCCATTCATACAGCCCTGTAAAAATTTTGACTTAAATAATCTTATTTCTGTGTACAAATGTTTAAATTCCAGTTGCTATTTTACATACTGATAATGGATTTTCCGGAGCTAATGTATTCTTTTAACCGAAATTGCATTTACAGAATAGTTCATATCGTTATGTAAATTGTGTGGATGGACACAGGCTCTAAAACATATTTGATTGCATATATCATGTGATCGATAAGCAGTTGAACTAGAAGTCTTGCACGTTTATAGCAATACGTTAAGTATCATGGAGGCTTCACTGTACATCCTTCTGTTCGAGAAGGAAGATTTGGCAAGATTCTTTTTGAAAAACACACTGCGTTTAGTTTTGAATCTAAGCTACAAATCGCTGCATTTCGTCTTTACCGAATAGAAATATTAAGTTTATACTAAGTTAGTATCATTATTTCCTGACTCTTTGTCTAGGCTGGACCATACTGGGCTAACTTAATGGATCAATCTGCTGCGGGATTTCAAATTTTGATGGTTGGTTTGATAGAGTGTTCGGCATTATCATGGATCTACGGTGTCCGACGATTCAAGAACGACATCCGGTCAATGATTGGTAACAAATGGGTTGACCATCCAACGGTTTGGTATTGGATGGTCACGTGGACAGTATTGACTCCTTTAACCCTAGGAGTGAGTATTTGTACAAATATCACATGCCTTTGATCAATTCTTTTTTGTATTACTGACGTATCTAGCAAAACCCTACCACTAAGACCTACATCGCGACACAAGCATTTTAATTATGCGTATGACGTCACAAAACGTCGGCTGAGGTAAGCGTAGCATTATTACATTCACTAACACAAATGCAGCCAGATTTTTATCCCCATGATCTTGGAAAGGCTACGTTAAGCGTAAAGTATTTTTACAAAAGTAATGCATATTGTCTAGCTAGATTTACTGTTTGTCCTCTAACATAAGGTCAGTGTGACGTAAATTCAAAGGGTCTAGCATTAGCATCTAACATTGTTGTGCAGCTTAGCTGAAAAGCTTGTATCTCCATTAGCAACTCAAAGTCATGACACCTCATGTTAGGGTGCGAATACAGCTACTAAAGTTAGATCAGTAAATACTGTTTGGAATGAAATTGCATGGAACCATCAAGGATCCGAAGCACATGCCGTAGAAGGGCCACAGGAACTGAAGTGTGCCACCGCTCAATGGAAATCTGTTTCTAAACTTTTAAGCACGCAGTAGTGTGGCTTATCCTCAACGATGGCGGTTACCAAGTAATTGTTGACGTAGATGAATAAGGGCTACAGGGTCTGTGATCGACATCAACAGTTTCATCAGTTCTTAAAATACTCGGTAGTGTGCAAGTTGATTTATACCTAAGTATCAGAGAAAAGTCCCAAGTACCAGAGACGAAAGTATACAAACTACGCTTGAACATTTGTCAAGATTTCACTCAGTAACAAGCTTCTCTGGGCCAAGCACTGCACAATAACAAATATATGACACACACAACACAATTTCAAATTCATCCAAAGTCTTGAAATTTGGTATGTAGTGGCCAAGTTGAATCTGAAGCGCCCGAATAAGGAATTCAATTTCACGATGCTTTCATCTTAGATAAACCCAGATTTTGAAAGTGTTTAATACTGATGGCTCTTTAACTTCACATGACGATCTTTCCCTTCTTCCTTTCTTTCATGTACATCACTCTAATGGACAGGTCATCTTAATGGCAAACTGGATTAACTGGAGTGATTTGACCTATAACGGTCCGTATCCTTCATGGGCTCTAGCTATAGGATGGTGCATTTCGGCCATGACCCTTGTATGGATACCAGTTGTGTTGGTCTATGAACTTATTAGGGCCGAGGGCAGCATCCTACAGGTAAAATTGTTTACACAAGGAATGGGATGGTGTAGTTAGTAAGTGAAACGCCTATCATTTTGTGGTCATTGTGCGCAGTTAAAAAATGTTAACATTTTGTAGGCAAAAAATTTTGAAAATAGGTGAGTCACAACAAAATCAGTTTATCATATAATACTGCAGTGTTAGTCAAAGTGACAAATCAACTTTGTTGTGACTTATTTTTGTTACGTGTAGAGATAAATTGATTTTCTTTTATAAGTGAACTCGCTAGGATTTTCTTGACGTGGCAGCAGACAATCTCCCCGACAGGGAGGGGGAAGCAATCAGAATCAGCGACAAAAGTTAATTTGCGGTATTGCCGAGCCAACAATTTCGGCGTTTCGTTTTGAATTCTCGTGATGAAAATTTAAAATTCTTGGTTTTTAAAGTAAATTTTGATATTCTTGGTTAATAAGCCTTTAAAAATTTGAGGTTTTAACTGTAGAGTCTCTTCTTCTTAAGAACACAAATAAGTGAACCGTCGAGGCAAATAGCCGTCGCCGCCGCCTCAAGGGATTACATACTTATCGTACACATAAAGGTTGTCCGGCAAAACTGGGAAATTTCCCCGATAAGGGCCGCAGCCTTCTCTGGCATGGGTATAGACCTCTTCCCCAGGTCGCGCAACCCGTGTCTATTACCACCCGAACTTTGAAGAAAATGTTCTCTTCTATGGCAAATTTATGCTGCTAATTGATGCTGCAGTAATATGAGTGGAGCTAGGTGTACAACCTTATTAGTATTAATTATCACGTTACTATCAGTTTGAAATAGTTTAATCTGAGGTAGAGTTAGATAATAACTTCAACATCGTAATATAGCCAGATGACAGAAAACTATAAAACTATAATACAAATGATTCTAAAAAATGAAATGGAGAATGCCTGAAGCTGATCCGTCGTAGCCACCTGAAAAAAACGAGTCCCCGCTCAATATGCAGTTTCAATTAAACTTCAAAAATGACGTGTATTGTTTGAGCAAGGAGATGTAACAACTCCATGGTTTGAGTAGTCTTTCGCAGGGTAGACCATCCTGCTTACTAATTCACATATTAGCAGTGCAATGAAAACATTGTGAAGTCTACCCATACTAGGGCATAATTAATAAATTAATGCAATAAAGGAAAGACATTAATTATTTCATATGAAACCCTTTCAAGAAAAAATGACTTAGACGTCTTCGGTCCTCAAATGTTGGCAGAACTAGTCTATGCAAAAACGGATGAATGAGTTATTGAGCAGACCACGAGTTCAGGGTGCTGGCTACAACGTTAAATGCCGGGAAATGCCAGAAAAAAGCTTCAACCTAGCTTTGCCCGTCTCCAGACTTAATGAAGAGCATTCAGTTAGTTAGTTAGATGAAGTTTTACGGCCCAGTTACCAAACAATTGGTTCAAGTCGAGCCGGCCACGGCCTTTTTTCCAGTTGTGGCTCACTGGCTTGTTCTCCCTTACTCCATTGCTTATGTGGAGCATCACGCACAACGGCAGGAAGAGCATTCAGCAACATCATGTGCATCGCTGTGTAGGGTATGTGTATTGAAAAAAAGCTTGGTCATACTCAAAGGCATCCACTGCATTAGAATTTGCCTTGAAACAAATTTCATCTTCCGCAAAATAGTAAAAAGTTGACAGCAAATATTTCAAAAGATGGTCAGCCTAACATATGGCTATGGGTGCGGATGATAGGGCATTTTAAAACGTAGGCTACATAGCCTCGAGAACCCATTATACCAGAATGGCCTTTTCAGTAAACTACTTGAAAGAATGTGCAATTAGGGAAAAGATATTTGTCAAGGGATATACCTTACCCAAATGGTAATGGGGAAGCAATGACAACAGAATGAAACTAAAAGACAACTTTTATTCCACTCTTGTGCAGTAACGATATGATCGACCACAAGTGTCCCATAGCTGTGAGAGAGCACTCTACATTCCACATAGAGAGGGCTACATATCGCATCCACAAGCGCGAAAATAAATTGTCCCTGAACATGATATATAATAAATGGAGAAACAGGATAATTGCCTAAACCATAATAATCATATATTTAAAGGGAAAATGCAGTCACCCCAATCGAAGTTAGTATGCCCCGTCACTCTAGTTCCTGAATGACCAAATTTGATCATGTGACAATATTACTGTTAGTGAATTGTGAAATCAAGCAGAATTTTTCCTTGCTTTACCTATTGTTTGTAATAGTTATGTTCAAAACGTCTTAAGAGGTGCTTGTAATGCAGTAAGAGCAGATTTGCAAGAGATTGCTAATTTTTTAAAGCAAATTTTGGGGCGACTGCCCATTGCCTGAAGAATGACAGCTGTGGTGTAAGCATTTTATCAAGTCGTGTTCTGTAACACTTCGAAATGGGCTAATGAGAATATCCCTCACCAGGGGTATTGTTCTCTTGAATCTTTACGAACTCTGATATTGACGGTTTTCATGTCCTGCATCTAATAGCACGTTTTTTTTGTCTCAATCTCTCATGATAGCGTTTGCAGGCTGTAACTTCCCCTGCTGTACAGTGGGGACCGGCCTTGCAAGAACATCGCAATGAAGCCTGGCTTGTTCATCAGAAGTACGGAACGTCGATGGGAGGTCGTCTAAACTTGGTTAACGATAACGTACTTTCTCTTAACTCAGCAGACGTGAAAGAGAGGAAACAACTTGATGAAGATACAAGTTTCAGTAACGAAACATTCCAAAGCGACTAAAAGAGCTTATTGGTATTACGTACCTTTGTGTCAGCAT
>WURT03176265.1:0-10361 GCA_009936505.3 Holothuria glaberrima | reverse complement strand
GAGCGGAGGATATTGAAGTGGATTTTAGTATCGGCAAAAACACGGCATGTGCAAAGTGACTGTATCCAAATTTATGCCTGAAAATTTGATTTATCTTTATCTCTGGTAACCAATCACTAGTCAGGAAATTCATTTGTGTTCTTTTTTCAAAATCAGGTTTGATAAATGCTGTCAGGTCAGAGTGATAGTCTGTTAGTCAGTTATATTGCCATTATTAGCACCTGGTCTACATAGATGTGTCGGACACCTCAACTTTCAAGGATACCACATTCTTCATCAGCATAACCTATTTACCTGCCATACTTGCCCACTTTAGGTTGACACAGTAACCATTACCCTCTAAACACTTGTGTACTTTAGTGTAGGTACTGTTGTAGTGTACCCCCACTTACCCTGACCTAACCCGGTGTTCATCATGTGTAACCTCTGTTTTAAAATCCTGCAAGTCGACATGCATTTTTATTTCACATTTTTGCATCTGGGGCTGGGTCAAAAGACAATTAAGGCATGGTCTCTCTTGTTTGCTTTGATATCTTAACTATTATAAACAGGTAAAGTATATTGGATGGACTGGCAGAGTATTTAAGTGGTGCACAACCATTATTACCGTTATGTATGTAATTCCATGATAAGGCTTTAAGGAAAGGGATGAATGGCAGTGTTTACAATCCACTAATACTACTGCTTAACTGGGTGTTCATCTCTTGAAAAACAAGATTCTTTGATTTGATTTTGTAGGAGAAAAAGAAGAAGGCATCAGGTGTGGATGTTGTTAAAGGCAAGAAAGGGAGTGATGGCAAGGAGAAGGATAAAGGTAAAAGTCAACATATTATTCAATGGTGTGGGTTAATGTGACACTAATACCACTTGACTGGGTCATTCTGTATACTAGAGGTCACCCTTTCGCAGGGTCACTTTGATAAGAAGCACCTTAAGGCAGGCAGACTGCATGAAATATTATGTAACATTAGTCAAGACAGATTTAATGCAGGAAAATGGGTCTTTTTTTAGTTACAATCCCTACCACCCTCTCCAATAGATTTACCTGGAAAGTTCATTTTAAAATGTTAGGAACTCATGATTACATCAATTATCCTGCTGGCCAGAGATTATTGGCTTTGTATACCCCCTCCATAGATGTGCCTGTTCACAGGCACTCTTGTAATCATGTGGTGGTATTCACCTTTGGCAAACAAGGGAAGAAAAAGTCAGGTTCTTATGGGAATTGGTGACCCAAGAATGACCAGAATAAATAAATTTTAATTGAGCTTCAAAAGTTGAAAATAGTTTTCCTATGCTCTGCCAACAGGGGTATGTTAAAGCTCTTTTAAATGTTGATTTTAATAACTGTTATTAAATTTAGAGTAATTGCTACTCAATTGCAGGCTTCTCATGTGACTCCTACTTTATCTTCCAACCTCCTACAATTTAAACCTTCCTCTTCTACTTTTTTCCAGAAAATCTTACTTCATTCTCTTTTTTTTTCTTGTTTACCCTATTTTTTTAATTTAGCCGGAAATTGTAAAATTGCACTTTACAATTTTTGAAGAAATATCTGAAAGAGGAAAAATTACTATCAACATTGCCTCGTATTGATGAACAGAGCCTACAAAAGTTCTATTTTAGTTCTACTTTTTTTCTTCTCTTTAAATAATATTTTGAGCCTACATTGAACCTAATTTTTCACCTGGGTCCACTTGAAAGCCTGCTATTGGAACATTGATTTGCAATTATTGCTTTAAATTCCCCGAAAATTTCCTCACACTATTTCTCTTGCAATATGTGCTTGCTCTTTGTATACTCATGAGACTGGATTTATACTTATATCACATGATTTTGAAAATTCAAATGCTGCTACTGTAAAATTTTGTAGTCATACTTTATACAAACATTTAATCACAGGAGTATACTTACAACCCAAGGTATTAGTACACTTGTTCTCATGGTATTTAGCTCACACTTCAAGTGTGAGTGCAGTAAGTTGACAAGGCATTTCCCTTTTGTTTCTCCTAAGGTTTTTACATAGTTCAAATTATTATAACCAAGTCTTTAATGACATTTTTTCTAACATTATCAGGTAAGAAGCCTGCAAAACTGGACAAGATGGATTCCAAAGCTAAACTCTCTTCAGCAAAGGCTCAGATAGATGAAGAAGGGGGAGAAGAGGAAGAGCCCCCTCCCCCACCCCTTACAGTTGCTGTAAGAATAGAATTGGTCAAGTGGTCAACTGCCCAAGACTCAATTCCAAAAACTGAACCTGCAGAACAACCTCCACAATGATTAGTTTTTTCTGACCCAATAGCACACTAAATATTTGAAGTAAAGACCAATGTCTGAAAACAACAGAGAACTATTTGGATTTTGTCATTAATTTTACTGGTTTCTTAACAAACAAGAAAGTATGCAAATTAAAAATTTTTTGAAGTCCCGTTGGTGACTAAAATGCATATGTAGACAAGACAGGGATTCTGCCAGAAACTCAAAAAGGGGGGGGGGATTTATTACTGCTTAACCCCAAGTCTTGAATGCTGTCTTGGCCAAAGTTAGAAGTGGGTTCAGGGGAACAAAGGCTTGCTTCAAGGTCCCTGTAAGGTGCAATTGGAAGGGCTTTAAAGGCCATTTATTAATGTAAGTTCAAATATTGCTGCAAAAGCGTCCTCTTCTAAATTGAGAAACCAAGATATTGACAATTTTTTTTATTTTTATGGAAAAGGGGGATTTTACCCGCTTTCTTCATACTTGCCAACATTGCCATCCCAGAAAATGGAACGTGTAGCAGACAATCCACTGTGCGCCCGTAGAGCGCACAGACGTACCATATTGACAACGAGTGTGTGTATGTACATGCATACGAAGGACTGTGTTGTAATAGGCTTGTGTTTTTCTACTTCCACTTTATTTGTACTAAGTTTGTTCATAAGGGGAGAAGAGGGAAGAGGATGATTTCACAAGTCCTTTTTCCTCTCTAAAGGTTGACTATATATGTGGAAATCACTTAGGTGTATGCAAAGATTGATGTCAGTTTTTTCCAAGTTGTTGCTTTGCAATTTTCCTGATCATTTTTTGTATTAGTATATTTTAATAGTAAAAGTCGAAAAATCAGATCTTTCCGATTTTTATGGGTTTTAAAGCTCAGAAAACAGAATATTTCCTCTTAAAATGGAACGGTTGGCAAGTATGCTTCTTTTGGAAAGAGGGCACAAGTCCCCCCCCCCTTGCAAGAGATGTTATCTTCTAATTAACATGCAACTTGGACACAGAAAAACATGTTCAGATTTACTTGTGAGAAACAGCAAGCACTACATGTGACTCATACCAGTGTCACACCTGGAGGAAGATAGGGTTTGTTCAAGGGGTATACAGCCCTCTCCACATTGGAACTTTCATGGATAAAATGGACCACTGCTAGTTAAAGAAATAAGTACATTTAAATCATTATCACATTAAAAACTGACCAAAATATGAAGTATTACCCTATTTTCTCCATCAAAATCATATCTGATGTTTATTGGACTTAACAGTCCTGGATTCACATCAGAGGTAAAAGTTACACCTTGATCAGCATCCTGTTCAGATGGTAACATACGGCCATACTTATTTTCACAGGCATTTTAATTTATATCTAGTTTGCTGATGGCATTTCTTGGTTATTTTTATTAATATCATTTTCTGAAGGTACCCCAATCTTGAAAGCTGGAGAATACAAAATGTTTGATGTTATCAGTTAGATGGCAAAGCTTGACATGTACATGTGTCATGTAAGATGCAAATTGTGTCTTAGAAAATTGTCATCTCATGTTGCATGGGGTAAAAAACCATCCAAGATCACCTGTTTTCACCAAATACACTGAATTTTATTACAAGCAAGCAAATGCCATACTTTTTAGATTTCTTTTTGATACCCTCTGATTCAATGCTTTTGTGCAAACTGATGCTGTGCAGTTTTCACTTAGAAGGGTGTTAATAGAATTTGCATCATATTATTGAGTATATTCTATTCATCATCTTTTTTATCAATGAGGTTTGGATTGCTAATGTCAATGAAGGTTTGTTACAGAAAGTAAAGAGTTTAAAGGCAGTGAGGTAGGCAAGCTTGAAGTGTTAAAACCCAAACACTGGACCTTAAAATTCCTCAAGTCCTAATGGACTATTCTGTGCTTACATCTGCATTACCTAATTTTTACTTTGTATTGTTCCCTTCATACCATTCTGTTTTTACAGTTTAATAGCATCTTTTAAAGATTTCTCAACATTCCCATTGATGTGATCCCCATATTTTGTAAACTAAAGAGTAAAAAATGAAACATTTACAGTCTGTTTCTCAGAAAATATGTACAGAAATATTTTAAGTATCTACAAATGTATTCAATGAATGTACAGATATATACACAAAATGAAAATAAATTATTCAGTGAATACAATTTTAACATGTTTCATCATTAATCTTTAAATCTTTTAAACACCTGCCAATACTTTTTAAATACAACCATTCCACTTTCATGCAATTAGGGTTCCCTCTGCCGTTGTGCATGATGCTCTGCATAAACAATGGAGTAAGGGAAAACAAGCCAGTGAGCCACAACTGGAAAAAAGGCCGTGGCTGGCTCGACTTGAACCAATTGGTTGGAAACTGGGCCGTTAAACCTCATCTAACTAACCCTACAAAATTAAAATATTAGCATGTTAGTGACTGTCAGGCTGTCAGTGACAGCTCTATTATTGCACAGGTGTGTTTATACATTTGCACAGCAGGATAGTAGGCACAATTGTACTTTATGAATGCTTGAACCCTTGAAGGTCAAATATGATCACCAGAAAGATATGTGTTGCAGAAACTGCATGGGTGAGTGAGAAGCAATTACAGGTGCAAGAAGTACAAACAAGGCTATCATTCTGATGGTTAAAGACTATCTACACCAAACAAATTTAATTTCCATGAGAAGAGGCTACTGATATTTTGAAAACGATGAACAGAGTTGCAGCATGAATGACTTTATTTCAAGATAAACTGGCAGTTGCGCAGGAATCTGCAGTTCATAATTTATGGGTTTTAAAATGGATGTTCATAGCATTAGCAAAGAATACTAAGCTTCCAATGCACCCCATAAATCTTGTGCATCCCCTATTGAACCTGGTTTGAAGATAAGAATAATTGGCTTTACAATAAAATTATGTGTGTCTACCATACCTACCATATAGATTACCTACTGAACGAACAGAGTATATTCACGATGTGAATACATAATAAAAGACAACTTTTCAAGCTCTTACAAATTCTGACATAGCACATTGGTTGGGCTTCCACTTAAATAATATCAAAAGTTCAAACTATTATAGCATATAAAAGGGTTAAAGGCCAACAACAGGGAATAATTTAGTATTCAAATTTTGCATAGCAATTTTGAGAATTTTTTCCTTTTGTTGTGTAAAACTGCTGAAAACCCTATGGTAATGCACACAAAAAGTGTTACGCATTTTTGCATTTGTGTAGCAATTTGGCCAGCTTGTGTAGCAAATTGCTATGGGATACCGGATAAATTATTCCCTGAACAGTATTAAAAGCTTAAAAATATACCTTCAAAATACCTTTATACACATAAACAGCTCAATAGAACACGTTCTTTAAAGGCTTTTATAATGAATACATTAAAGTGACAGAAAAAAATTTCAAGGTGCAATTTTAAGCATGTTTTACTTCATTATACTGGTTAGTACTCAAGATCAAAATAGTTTTTCCATTGACATTGTCAAATTATCAAGGTGATAGGATAGCAGGTTTTTCACTTTGAAAACAAAGTTTGACTAGTATATGCAACTTTCATAGAAACAGGTGACAGAAAGGATTACTCTTACCACCAGAATGGCAATATCTTGCAGAGTCAGGTACTGACAAATATAGACACATATGCAGGTTTGCCAACTCCCACGATGAACTGTGAGTCTCACAGTTTCCAGCATCTTCTCAGGGTGAAAATACCAGATGACACAGTGAAAATCACTTTGAGGCAATGCCAAATAAGTTTCCTTATTTAGACCAAGATCACTGCTCCTCATCACTGGTTAAGATATTATTGAATTGCAGATCTATCGTTATCAGAAAAGTGACTACTTTAGCACACTATTTTCTATGGGAGATACCACATTCAGTCTATTTTCTTCCATTTGTAAGTTTCTTCTGGCTTTAAATTGACATTCCAATCTGGTAACCATAGCAACTATCAATATAACTTAAAATCTTCCTAGTTCACAAAACACTTTTCATAGTAATGTATGAGACTTATTTCAAATCTCTAGGTCTGAGATGTGATTTTCAGATTTTCTTGTGAGAACCTCAAGGTTTGCCATTTTTGAGGTTGGCAAGTGTGTATATGGCTATGACAAGTACTTGTAAGTTGATTTGGGAAGATAAAAAACCTTTTCACAACAACTTTACCCCAAAAGTACATTTCAAGCCTTATTGCTGTGAATGTGTTAAATGTAAGCATAGCTGTTTAATATGAGAACCAAAGCTAAGGCCTTGGTACTACTAGACTCCAACATCCCATTCAGAACCCCAGACTCTCAGCTGAAAGGTAGATCCTTTTAACCACTAGTCATGGTACTGATATACACTGCATGACTTTCCTTTCTGAGCAACAGCTATGTAATAAAATGAAATATTCACCTCATCAGCTGGGGAAACCTCCCTACAATATCAAAACTTTGCTAGTGTAGGAGGAGGAGGAAGTTAACTAAGGCCATGAAAAATGTCACTGGAATGTTTACAGAGGTATTATTTCAAACGGAGAGTGTCTTCCACTTTATTTCAAAGGAAGACTGTGTATTAATGTCAACATATCACGAACTTCCAACGATGTCACCTTATGGAGAATCCAAGCCAAGGTTTGGTGACAATTAAATATCCAGTCGTAAATATCACTGTAAGTAGTGTAACTGCTAATGAATATGTAAAATCATCTCCTTGAAATGACTCGGAGAATGGGTAAAATAATTCCCCCAAGCAAGTATCCTGTTTACATAAAGTAGGGTTGTAGTCCTTGTAATATCTGCAGAAAAAAAAAAAGCAAAATTACTTTGATTGGAAAAGAACTACTGTGTCACTTATGCATTGACATAAACTATCATCTAAAATTTTGCAAGTTTAGTCACTTGTTTAAAATACAAGCATCTGAGAGCATTAAAGCTGAAATTATTTTCCTCTTGCAACTTTAATGCATAAAACATGCAGCTGATCTTTTCTTGGCCCTTTGACAAAGACCATCTGTGGTTTCAGCCTTTTTTTTTTTTTTTGGAAGGGGGGGGGGGGGGGTTTGTAGAATGAGCCACACATTTGACAGACCCATGATGTAGAGGTCTCAAGGCTGAGAGGTTTGTCACATTTACTGTCTTGGTGTCCCAGTTTCCATTCAGCAGATGTAACTCCACCTGCCAGAAATGTAGTCTGCTTAGGATTTGCCCTTCAGCTTTGGTTAGTGGGACTTCAGACAAGGCTGTAAATTACAAGGTGAGTACATTCAAGTAGTGTAATTTGTGCAAAATCCATTGATATCAGCAAAGTATAACAACCACTCAAGTGCATTCATACCCACACACTGCACGGCCACAATGTATATTAGTAGTTCATCACAGTGTAATAAAAAGTTAGACTTGAAGCATAAACCTTAAATTTGTTCACTGTGTACAGTACATCTGCCATGTAATATGTACATACTATATTATCTCAGCACTAAGGTTTGGGTGGTGTTATTACCTTGCTTATATTCCTCTAGTAAAATGTCCATTATTTCCAAAAGTAACCAATATTTAACTGGCATTGACCAGGCAATTTGCATTTCAAGGCTCGAAATGATTGCAAATCATCGAACAGACACCCATGCAATTTGAAAGCCCAACTGCTATTTACTAATTTACTTAACCTTTTGGACATTAGTTTATGGGTCATGGCAGCCAGCCCCTCCCCCCCCTCCAAATTTTTCCTAAAGTTGAGTCAATCAATATGCCACCACCCTATCTAAAGGACACATTCCTGGGCAATGTCCAAGATGGTTTTAGCCAGAGACAGTCAATCAGTCTTCCTCAGTCCCTCTAACACTACAATGCAGTGCAAGCATTTTTCATCTACATGTGTCTGGACACCCTGAATTCAACATATTGGCTACAGCCTTGTCCACAAGTTTTTCCATGGGTATGATCCCAGTTGTAGATACCAATAATGAATTCATTTAAAGAGACCTTTCATACATAAACTTTCCCCTCAACACCAGAATAGGACTGCATCAATATCAAGCTACTATCAATGTACATATGTGCCTGGATACTCCAAATTATTTCAATCATATATTACAGCCAGGCAAAAATATGGTTAATATCCAGAGAATTATGGAGAGTAGTCATATTAATTTTACCTGGGGTATCTGCAATTGCCCTTTCAAAAATGATGGTAGGGATTGGACCCAAGTGTGGTTTCAACTGGCATGACACCAGTGTTTTACATTAATATCAATTGCTGATGGAACTGCTGAATATTTTACTGCCCTGAACATAGTTGGAGGGGAGATGGCTGGGTGGCTGAGAGTATTGTCGAACCATTTGGAACTTTCTGGGGATTAAAATTTACTTGTTCAGCATAGCTGTTCACAGTGATGCTGATGGGGTTTAAATTGGTGAATTTTACTTGGGTATCTTATTGTCTGGTTCAGGAAGTTGTCCAATTCAGAAAATTGCCTGCTCAGTTCAGCTGCCAATCGTGGTGCAGAGCAAGGATTCTCCACCCCTTCCAGCCTTTGGGTAAGTGGCTAAACACTGAGGATACACTCATGTCCGTCGGATTGAGATGTTAAATGGTGGTCCTGAGAGCAGGAATGGGAGTGATTAGTATACGCCTGCCTCATTAACGTCTGAGCACTAATTAAAAAGAGAAAGTAAATCTCCCCTGTGTTTATCACTCTGCTATAAGGTCCTCAGAAATCCAATTGGCTTCCTGATCCTCACACATTATACTTAAATTTAATTTCAGGAACCTCCCATGGGTTGCTCTAATTCTTACTTTTTAAGTCTTGCACTATTTAATGTAGCAGGAAATGAACAAAATTGATGGAATTAATTGTAAAGGTTTCATGTTTCCCAAATCCTCCTCCCACAAACTAATACCATAGATAGGGATTGAGTAAAGGACCTCCCCTTCTCCACATCCTAATTCTAACACAATATTCAGTTAACTCCATCAACCACAAAGCTGTAACTTACAAAATGACTGGTTCTGGTAACACTGCTGGTACACTGGTAAACGTTATGGAAGAAGTCACCATAAAGGACTGGACATACTCCTGCTGGGTACCTGTGATATTACTGGTCTGACACCTAACTGCATTAGCTCCAACACAGTTCATCTGGATGACAGATGTAGTGTAACTGAAAAAATTACAAAGAAATGTGAATATGTGTAAAGATAACTAATATTTTCCTGCTACTAGTCTTAAGTATTTTAAAAAACAGAATATTCACCACCTATGAAGGCCTTAGCATTGCTGGCTAGATAGCTAACAGCATCAGACAAATTAATCTGGGAAATCTGATTACAAAATTCTACAAATCTTCCATTGTTATGGCAAGTCATATCCAGCTTTATATTAAGAGCCTAGAGAACTGGAACCAGATGCAAGTCTAATCCATAATTTTGTTATACATCACCAAGACTCCTGGAATACCCTGGTACTACAATAGTGTGCCACAAATTAAGTAATTCTTTTTGTGTGGACAAACCAAGGAACACGGTCCCTTACTAATTGAAGCACTTACCTCAATTTTGGATTTGATAAGTTAAGGATGTGACCATGAGCATTGTATGAAAATTAGAAGTCACCTGGTCAAATATATTTACAGTAAACTAGGCACCAGGTTTAATTTGCCTAGCACCAACCAGCTTAATGGTATACACATGGTTGATGATAAATCACACTATTGCACAATGTTGGTGCACTTTGATTAATGGTTTCAAATCTTTGGGCAGATGATAGCTTCCTTTTTTAAGGTTACTTTATCTTTTTTATGGTTTCTTACTGTCTGTTGATTTTAAGGTTCCTAACATTTGTAAATTTAGCTTTTCATGTTATTTATGTTATTACTTCTTATGTTATTTAATTTCTATTTTGATAACTCCTTTGTTCATTTTCACTTTACCTTTTTTATTGTACAGCACCTTAGAGCTTTTATCTTTTAATTGGATAAGGCATGTCATTGTCATGATTATTATTATTATTTTGATTCAAATATGCTTAAACAAAGTAGTTAGATGAGGTTTAACGGCCCAGTTTACAACCAATTGGTTCAAGTCGAGCCAGCCACAGCCTTTTTTCCAGTTG
>WURT03176221.1:0-10362 GCA_009936505.3 Holothuria glaberrima | reverse complement strand
AGGGCTTATAAAATATTTTGTGTATAAGTAATTTTGTAAATCTTTGTAATTTGATTCGTTCCGAATAAATAATTCAAAATGGCGTCAAATGGATCAGATTTCAGAAAAGTCGATTTTACTATCATATGTGCCCTACCGAGTACAACTGCTGTCTTCAACCACTTAATTGAATAAACAGGAAAAGCCCTAATTGGATGTGTCCCACTTGGGCGAAAATTGAAATGCCAAGGTTAGCTGTCCTTAAAGCTGTCTAAAGAATTATACATCTTCACTTGCCAAATGCAAAAACACTTTCATTACAACCATGTATTTGTGGATACAAAGGTAGGACAACTGCGCAGCTCTATTAGCACCTACAATAAACAAAGTAAAATCACGACATGTGCAAGAATATTTTGGAAATGTGATTCGGCTCGCTTCGCGCGCATACATTGTTGTGCAGTCTCAAATGATTTGTTTGACGTCACTGAGAAAGAATACTACCTTGAGCTGTATTTCCAAAAACTATTTTGCAGAGTACACAAATCCTGCGTAAAGGCGAGGAATAAGTATTGTACTTATGTTATCTCCATTTCCATACAGCGGAAAATGGAATTATGAACTATAGTTGTATGTAAAAGAAGACAGCTAATTCATCTTTATCTTATGTGTGTATTAATTTCGCTTTTAAAGTTAGTGAAAATAACTTGTTTCATTGTTATTGCCATTGTCCTTTAGTCCTTCATTCTCCCCACACAAATATCAATCTTCTAATAGCTAGATGGTTCTGCTAAGCTGTTCCAAGTGATAAATTTACCAATAACTTTACCAAAGCTCTACTCATTTATTTGTTCCTTCTTTCGTTCGTCCGCTCATTCAGTTTACTCAAATAAGTTCTCAGTGACTACTCTGTTCCTCCTTTACTCGATTTACTATCATCCTTATACTGGTTGTTTATCACAAATGTGAGTTTTTCGTGGCCTGCGTGGTTCCCATGCATTGCAGCTTCGTCCCAACAATTGTTGTTTGCTTTCTACCCCTGAGGTTCCTGGGTAAACACTTTAAATCCCTCCGTCTCATACCCCAGAGAACTCATACAGCAGAGCCCAGGGTTGCGC
The DNA here is from genome assembly GCA_009936505.3 of Holothuria glaberrima. Taxonomy (NCBI): domain Eukaryota; kingdom Metazoa; phylum Echinodermata; class Holothuroidea; order Aspidochirotida; family Holothuriidae; genus Holothuria; species Holothuria glaberrima. The sequence goes on along the minus strand of WURT03176221.1, from coordinate 9,265 downwards.
GAGGTAGATATTTCAGGAGAAACCTCAATGTTTGCCCGACAATTGAATTTTGTTCCAAGTTGTTGAATTTGTTTACCTTACTAAATGCCCTGTTCCTCTGTTTGGGAAAACTGGCTTCGAAAGCACTTAAGATGCACAAAGATGCCACCTTAATCATCTTTTGTTGCAATTAATGTTAATTTAAACAATTTTGTTATGTTAAAAGGAACCAGAAAACTAAGATATATCCATAGCTTTGTCTTCAAAACCAAAGCAGTGAAAGGTCTGGAACAATGAGCAAATCTTCTTGCATTTGTCTCTTTATAACGAGAACATATAATTTATAATTTGGAATGTCCCATTTTGCCGGAATGAATGAATCGTTTTTGCCCAGTTTTTTTTCTGTTTTTTTCTTTTTGAAGGGGGGAGGGGGTAGCCCTATGCTTGTTAAGATGCCAATATTCTTTTCAATTAGTGCCCCTGTTGCCCGGAACTCGTTTGATATACTCTGTACTCCCCTCTTTAAATAAAGACTGGTGTTGCCTAAACTCTAGTCTTCCCTCGGGTAATTTTGTAATGAGACTTCTTTTATATACGACTTCGACCACACCTTAACGTTATTGAGACTAATGATACTCAGTTCATCTTAAAAAATAAAAATGAACATTTTTTGTCAAATTAAATTAGCTACACGTGGCCCACATCGTAGTGACGCACGGCACTCGTATACATGTCTCGCACAGCCAAAAAGTTATGATAAGCAATCAAACGATTTGATTGAGGTCTGTCTACCACATTATTACAATTTTAAAACTCAAGTAGGCTACTGAAGTTTCCCGGGTCCAAAACACTCCAGAAACTTCACCTCCTGTATTTTGGTATAAGTTTCCTCAAATTAAAAGGCCACATTATGTGTGGTGTCCCGTCAAGGAAGAAACCCTTTTGAAAGAGGAGTTCTGTTTTAATGTTCGCCCTTGGCTTCGGTAGTTTGGACGTTATGGATGATCCTGAAGTTTGAGGATAATACCCTTAGACTACAATCGGTGTTATTCATACGGCACAAGTTTCACCTTGCCCTGCAAGTTTGAGGGGGTGCGCCCCCTTTGCCCTTCCCTCCCCACCACTGGGTTCTTTATTACAGCAACTTAAGTTACTTTGTTGTAGACTGAGATGACTCAAAGATGATGCCTCGATAACGCAACTCTCAATTATAGCTAAGAGTCAATAAGCCTTGTCGCAATTACCATTGCCGAAAGGAATTGTGGACTGCAAGGAAGATAAACAAACCCCTCTCGCCATATTTAGTATGCAAAATACACGTAATTTTGAACAGATTATGAGAATTTTTACGGCTAAGAAGACGATGTTCATGTTTTTCAAGACACAAAACCAGAGGTAAGAACACTTCTTTCACTCCGCGATGATCTAAAAATAGGTGATTTGAATATTTTTTTTTTAAAATAAACGCATTTTATTGGCACTAGTTGTAGGTACGGAGGTGTGTTTGTTTATCCCCAGTTTTCCAAGATATGGGCATGAGCAGTCAAAATTGAGACAAAGAGACCTATTGTTTTTGTGGAGATCAGAGGTCATCTGGGGTCACCGTGTGTCAAACTCTTAAAACATTGTTAACACGATATTTCAAGATAGAAAGCGTGGATTAGAATTCTTTTATTTTTGGTGGAGTTCAGAGGTCATCTTGGGTCTCCAGGGGTCAAACTCTGAAGACCTTGTTAACACAATATCGCAACCTAGGAAGCTTGGATAGATTTCGTTCTTGGTATGTAGATGCCTTATGGTCAGATGTGGAACAGCAGTGTTTATGGTGGAGGACAAAGGTCATCTGGGGTCACCGGGGGTCAAAAAGCAAAATTTCCCAAGAAATCCCAAGATCTTTATCTTGGTCACCAAAGGTCAAAACGCAAAATTTCCCAAGAAATTCCAAGATCAAATATGATCACAAGACTGTATTTTTCCAACACGTTAAGATATCATGGAATGGAACATATATCATCGAAACATCAGTGCATTATTGCATTCTGGTTAATAACTAGTATATGCCAAATGTTAAAAAAAATCAGCTTGCACAGATTGTTCTTTATAAATTAATCAATTGATTTTTTCTACAAGGTTCCAACTTCCTCAATCTTAAACATACCTTCATTAAAAATCCTCTGTACGTAATACAATTGATAAAATTGATTGCTTACGAAGGTTTATTTCGGTACGAAGGTTTATTTCGGTACGAATGTCGAAAAGCGTATCTCCAATTAAAGTCATCCAATTTTAAGTTCTATTTTTTCATTCAAGAGACATCTAACGTCATCATGTTATTTTCACTGTCAGAGAAATCTAATAGCTTGGTTTCCAAATATTATTTGATAAGAGCATGGTCTGTCAAATGATCTCTTTTAAAGATCTGATTTCGTCCAAATATAAAGGATGTCATACTTTGTATATGACTTCTCTCAGTTGTCCTGCCGTCTTCATACATCCCGTCTGTTGGAAAAATTTAATGGGGAAAATTGGTAACTTTCCGTTTGTTTGTTTTGTTGACTGTGCTATAAAGCCAAAGACCATTTTATTTGACAGTTATGACGCAGATGTAAAACTTCTGTTTGGAATTACCTTCTGCAATAATGAAACTCTTCAAATATTATTGTATTTACAGTACAGGGCGTATTTTCATTTCAGCCGATTTTACTCCACAGATGGGGTAATGTGGGTGGTAATCCCAAAAAATCGCGTCTCCGCGGGCTCCATTCCAGTCACCGTTGAGATTTCCTAAAGTGCAGCGAATGTGACATTGATCATTGTATTGAAAAGAAGCACAATAAATACCATGACAATAACGGCACCAATCGGAGTACCACCAACCTCCTCTGTGACCTTCAGCACAGTTAATGTCCTCACATCCGTCGTTGTCCATATCAAAAGTACTGAATGGGTGCAATCTAGTTTGTGGCATACCATTCACTGTAAAAATGAGAAATACGGTACTTCAGTCTACATTTCGTAATAAAATAGATCCTAATTTTAACAGTAATTATTTAATTTATACAATTATAAAGACAAATCTTTTCATTACAATGAAAAGAGTATTTTCGTTTCGTGACGTGTCTAATGCAAATTTGCCTAATTTTGATTTATCTTAGTTTGCAAACGGTATATAAGTAAAGTGTCTTACGAAACTAGAGGGGATGTTTTGGGGGATTTGCGTAGAACGTTTATTACATGTTCAGTACAGTAATTAAAAGGTTGGTTAAAAATTACCTCACGTAGTATAAACTTGAAAGATGTCACATATTAACGGCATATTAAAGATGCGATTGCGGTCTATTTACCATTCAAGGCCAGTGACAAACACGGTCTTAACCAGGACCGGATTTAAGCATGGGCCAACGTGGCACGTGCCCAGGGCCCTCTTTTGTTCATTTTTAGTTTGGGGCTGGTGAAAGTGACCACAATCTTTGCCCTCCTTTCGTGACTTGCACCACTGTAGTCTAAGGGACAGTTATGGTCTCCACATCAGTTTGTGCCCATGCCCCCAGGGGGAATCCGGCACTGATCTAAACAAAAGTGAAAAGTGAGTGTTTTTCTGTAAGTAAAAAAGTCTCCAAATTGAAATAAAAGATGACCGAATTTAGCCCAGCACAGCGTTTGTGGGCGCGGAGGGCCGTCTGGTGGGCGGCGAAGTCGGCCGGAAATATTACAGAAAAAATAGTCAAGTCGTTATTCCTATCATCATTTTTAAAATAATTTATCTTATCCCACTCAGATGGAATTTAATTCATAAACCATTGGTTAGTATTGAAATTTGCCTCGGTGTAAAGTTATAAATATAAATGGAACTTCAATAGTCAAAAGGGAACCTTGATTTACAAGAGGTTGAGAACAGGCTTGTAGTGAGTATGTACTCGCACTCATGGTTTTGCACAATTGCCTGTACTCGTACTCGTAAGAATGGTTTTCAGTCATACCCGAACTCGCAGATTTTGGAAGTTTTTCCTTGAGGCCTGACTACACGTTCATACATTTGTGAAGCAACATCTTCATACAAATAAATTGTTCCACAGATTCTCACTTAGGTATGCAGCACCATGTACTATATGCCATATAATTTACTCCCAAAATTTTGGGAATTCAAATGTCCTTCATTGCTGATTTTGCTTAAAATCGATCATATCCCTTTATATATAATAGAGTGAAAAGCAAGTTTTGGCTACGATTTCTCTTACACACAAATGTTTTGAATATTTGTGGGAAAGATGAAACATGCAGCAATAATTTGAACACCGTCATACATGTTGTACGTTGTTCAACTTTGTTGGAAAGCCTGTTACATTTACACGATTTCACATTTGTTCATAAACATCTTCCAACAAATATTTGATGAAGTTTTTGTATGATCATATAGATAGGCCTTTATAATCGATTACTTATCTATGTTCCAACATCTCTATGTTCTGACACACATAAATCTAATACTTTCACCATAAACTTACCCTAACCTAACCCTTATCCTTAGACCTACACTGACTTTCATGTAGACTTGTCAGAAATTAGACTTGTAAGTCAGAACAAAGAGACATCAGAACAGAGCATAGCAGCCCGCCTCACAATCTAATGGATTAAAATTTTTAACAAACTCGAAAAGTTTAGTATGAGTAATGTCACTCTTTTAATTACAGTTGTGCATTATTCTACACCCTGAAAAATTAAGCACTCTAGTGATAATATGAGGTCATCCACTAGCTCCAGCTGACTTCTCACCACCACGTCCCCACCTCTTATTACCCATGGATCTCATTTTTTAATGATTCTCTTTAAAGTAAAAATCCGGTACGGCCGGACTTTATCCGGCCGGGTTTCAAATACTAGCCGGTAAAATCCGGTTCCGCCAGATCCTAAAATCTTGGATTTGGTGAATCCCCACTAATCAAATCCACTGAAATGCATAAACTTTGAGTCGTTTTCAAGATTAGCATTAAGCAAAGACATAGGTAGGCCCTTCGGGAAACTAAAAGTACAAAAGCGCATAGTTACTTTTCAACTATCTCTTCCACAGTCTTATCGACATCTGCAGGTTCCAGCAGTTCAACGGTCGTAACACAAAGAATATCGACCGTTTCCACTTCGCAAGGTAATGTACTTAGTCTTTCATTATTCCAGCTTTGCCGCTCTTCCATTTTGAACATCTTTCGAATCAAATTCACACGCACGCACATGCATGTTTTTTTTTCACAGACTTATTGAGGACCCTATTGTTATCTTCGTTGTGTTTGCTTCTTTAACCCTAACTTTAACAATAGACTGCCTATTGTTAAACTTATGAGGACTTGAGGTATCTATTGAATTCCCTTCAGAGGATCTAGAAATCCATTGTTTAGGTCCTCAGTCTGCCAGCCAAACAAACCTACACACACACACATGCAAGTAGTGCATAGTTACTTTTCAACTATCTCTTCCACAGCCTTATCGACATCTGAAGGTTCAACAGTCGTGACACAAAGAACGTCGAGTGTTTCCACTTCCCAAGGTAATGTACTTAGCCTTTCATAATTCCAGCTTTGCCGCTTTTGCATTTGAACATCTTTCAAATCAACTTCACACACACTCGCGCTCGAGCACACACACTTTCTTAAGATAAACTCCTGTCTCTACTAGTAATGTAGATACAATAAAATGTCAGGAAACAGTAGAAGCAGACAGAATGAGGGAAGGAAACTATGACATTTGCATATTCTGACTAAATTGTGCAGAAGAAAATAAAGTAAACACGCTAAAATAGCCAACTCTCTTTTTAAACATAACTTATTAAGGTCTTAATATTATGCGAATGTGATAAATTTTGGAAAACGGTTACTCGGGACTTGTAAACATTATGTATTGTGAAAGGTTTTCAACCTATCCAAATCATTGATATGCATATGGAGTCAATGTAGGAATAGATAATATGGTACAGCAATGTAAGTTTCAATAAATAAAAAAGGGTCTGAAATAATTATTTTGTGAAGAGGGTGACGCGGCTAGACATTTTTTTATAATGCATAATTTGCGAGAAAGACTTTACGTGCCTTCGTGCATATAGGTATATGGATAGATATTTAGCCAGATGTCCGAGATGAACGAAAATGTTTCTTCGTTTATGTGCAAAGTATAAATTTCCACATACATTCTTTCCATTGTATTACCGCATTTTTTGAATGCAGGTTACGAAGAACAGAACGATGCAGAACAGTGTGACTGTATGGTCTCTGCAGACTGCCAATGTAGCTCTCCTCTACCGACTGATTGCTATGAAAGATTTGAATCAGGTTCTACTATTAGTGGAATTTACACCATTAAACCAAGCATCTGGATCGGGTCGCCATTTAAAGTTTATTGTAGCATGGATGTTGATGGAGGATGGACGGTAAGCTATCACTAAAACTTTAGCATGCATATACCATCTTAGGCTATTCGTGTTACCAAGTTCCGAAAGATTTTTTTTCTAATTTATTCAATTCAAATTTATTTCACAAATGATTTCAAAAGAGTACATAAACTACATTGATATATACATAACAAAATGGCAAGAAATCATTTGAAGGACACTAGAAAAACAGAAAACTGTTAACTAGGCTAGTGAGCCAAATAACAATAAATAAAAAATAACATAGGAAGGAAAACATGGTAAGGGACACATTAACCAAGCATAAGTGAAGAAAAAGGGCAGGGTAGGTGAAGGAAATACGGACCCCTTGAGGACCTTTCGACTGATGAAAATTAACAATAGAGTTGTTTTGAGCTCAACACTTATCCTCGTATAGTTATTTAAATAGGTTTTTATTGTTTATTCAACTAGATAAATAATAAAATGATTTGACCTTTAGATGAGGTCCAAGTTGAAAAGTCGAAGGTGTCCATTTTCCCTTCATGGGAAGGTAATATGGACCCTCATGATTATTCATTCAGATGAACCAAAGTGAACACTATTTCAAATCAGAATTTTACACAGAATCTGGTTGCTCACTGACAAGGAGTATATCAAAGACAAAACCATTTAGTAACGTCTTTAAGAGAAAACTTATGCCATAATAATAGTGGCCATTATAATAGTGAGCACTGTCCGGTAGGAGAAGCAACATGAATCAGAAAAGTTAGTGTGTAAGATTCCATACACACGTTTCGCGAAACTCGCCAAAAAAATTGCATATGAGAGGAAATAGTTAATTTATTCAAAATTATTCCTTCAAAGAATTCAATTTTATTTAAAACATATTTCTGAAGTGTAACTTTTGCTCTAATTATCACTTGGCATGTACATATCTGACCTTATATCGTATTGCTATGAGTACTTCATACGTATGCTAAGACAGTCACATGCTTGTCACAAAGTGGGATCCGTTTTTCCTTCATACTAAGTTTTTCACAAAAGTCAAACCGTGTTGGTTATTATACACTTAATCAGTGTGCAGTGAGTGATAACTAGTGACCAACATAACAAGCGTAAATTGCAATGCCAGAACTATATACGTCAATGTTAAGGGTTATGTGAGCAGAAATTAAAATTTTCGATCAAAGAAAATTTAGGTGTGACCCAAAAATGGCACATAGTCATCTTAAGAGCTTCAGAATGTTCACCTAAAATGGACAGAAATCCTTTTTTCTTGACAAATCTTTGGTTTGGTCTATACCGTAACAACTCAGTGCAAGAAGAGATGGCGATGGCATGGAATTAAAACACATTCCCTCTCGCCCATGTACCGAAGTATGCTGTGAGGTCCGTTTTACTCTCAGGGTCCGTATTCCCTGCACCTGTTAATTCAGTTTCACTGCATAATAAACAAGTTACGTGTTTAGGATATAATGAGTTAATTTTTGGAAAATAATTAAGGATTATTGGTTCCGTTTCCTGTGCCATTACCCAATCCCTTACCCAGGCTACCGTACCCGCTCCGGTACTCTAAGGTACCCTTGGTCCTCTGCTCACACTTCAATACTGGCTATAATACCCCCAGAAATATACTCATGCTGTGCTGCCTGCCCTAAATATCTGTCTTTGCAAACCCCATCATTCCATTGCTTAAGTGGAGTCCATCATGTTACCGACCCATCACATAGGCTAAGGCCGTTATAAATGCAAGAAGCTCTGATTTCTGTGAAAGATTTTTGCTTTAATAAAATGTAAGTGTGACAGTGCTGTATTATCCGAGTCCAGATTTTGATTCAATTCCGGACTCGAGTCCGTTTTTCGCCGGACTCAGAATTTGCCCGGAATGGAGACTCAGCTGGTCTCGCATTCGGGTCGATTCCAGTCGAGTCCACAAAATAAAAGTTTCATTCATGTTTCCGAGGCAACATTATTATTATTATTGGTGCACAATTTAACAAGTAAATGGACACTTACAGTCAACTCAGTTACAGGGTCAGCTAGAGTATGACATTGAAACTGAAAAGTGTCCATGTTCATTATAGGTGTAATTGTTAATACTACAAAAAGCATTTGTACGAGGCGCTACATTGTCAAATGGCCGGATTCGGAATTAGCTCGGAATTGGAAGACCTGGACTCGGAATTGGCACGGAATTGGGTTAGGTGGACTCGGTTACAACCCTGGAGTGTGACTACAAGCTCACTGCTTCACCTGAACTCAGGCCTGTAGTCAAGGGGGGGGGGGCAAGGGGGCTTCCCTTCTTGAATTTTTTCACCCACTAGAAAGTTTTCAAGTTGCTATTGACGTAATACATTTTTACACATTTGGACCCCCTGAAAAAATTTTCGCCCTCTTTCAGTACCTTTTCTGGCTACGGGCCTGCCTGAACTGTGCACCGCCATAGGCATAATTAGGGAAGCAACCACTGACAATTTTAGGGATGTCAATCCGTCATGTTATCAATTCAAGCGTAAACCTCTGGTTCATTTCGTCCATTCTAAGATTTTCAGATGTTATTGACCTTCCATGAAAAGCTCACATGCTTATCAACATAAATATTCTGTGTCCCCAAATATTCATACTCATCACACGGGCTTTCATAAAATACAATATAATACCAAAATTTCGGTATTCTGTAAACTACCTTAACTTCAGCATGCTGTAGATCATCAGTATTATGTAGGTAGCACACCACTAATTCAAGGGGAATCCCGGCGGAGGAGGTTACCCTACGAATTTAACACACTAGAAAAACATTTTGGGGGACCGATTAGACCATGTTAATGAAGCAATGTGTCCAATTTGTGATGTGTTTGTGGTAGAAAAGTAGTTGAAGTACTCATTCTGCAAAAATTAAGAAAATTGAAG
>WURT03176211.1:0-10362 GCA_009936505.3 Holothuria glaberrima | reverse complement strand
CATTAGGGTTCCTTCTCTCATCATGACAAATCTATATACAAAATATGAAAAGTGTCGGTCATTGCTATCTCGAGATATCGTGTTTACAAGGCATTTACAAGGTTTTTGCAGTTAAACCTCCAGTGACCTCATATGAACTTTGACCTACACCAAATACAATAGGGTTCTTCCTCTCAACATGACAAATCTATTTATCAAATATGGCAAGTGTTGGTCATTGCTATATCAAGTTAATGCGTTTACAAGGTATTCAGTTTTTGACCACTGATGATCTCAAATGACCTTTGACCTCCACCAAAAACAGTAGGGTTCTTCCTCTTAACATGACAAATATATATACCAAATATGAAAAGTGTCGGTCATTGCTATCTCGAGATATCGTGTTTACAATCCATTTACAAGGTTTTCACAGTTTTATCTCTGGTGAGTATAATGGCATATAAAGCAATACTGTATAGTGTTGTTTATGTTATTTTTTACCTATTCACAAATCACCAACTCCGTTTGTACCTGAGGGAGACATGCATGCACAATCTGTTCCGATTTTGGTCAGCACACACTCAAGAAAACCTGAGGCTGTTTTTCACAAGGTAACCGTGGACTATTGAAATATCAATGAGATACCGCTATAGCACCTCTAAATTTAAGAAAGGAGTCTTGCTAAGCTGCTGGTCTAATTGAGGACCATCCACAGTTGCAGGTGCGTCCACGGTTTGGGGGGGTGTATTCATAGAAACGTCCACGGTTTACTCCAATTACGTATTCATATACACATACACACATACATACACACACACACATACACAACATCACCATCGCATAGATTCCTTGCCTGCCTTCGGCAAGGAATCAAAAATACACCTGTGCAACCAGAAGATATCTAACCTCTAGTTTGTTCTGTGCATCCCTGGTGCGTGGAATGTTGCTTGCAGCTGTGCTCTGATCTTTGTACTTGTTGAGGAAACTGTTGCGAAGGGCCAATACCTCACTCAACCACTTCAAGACATCTGTGGTATTGGCTACCTGCTGTAGGAGGAGTTTCTGACCCACAGAGAAGAGGATGGAAGAGCTGTAAGGGGAAGAATAGAAGAAAATGATTCATAAAACACAGGCACACTTAGAAACAAGTTATGTCACAAGTGAATGGCAAGTGATCAATCAGTTAGATATATGCTAAAATTGCACATGCTTGCTGTTGTAATAATCTTGCAGTTGAGTCGATTCTTCTTCATTTATTGTCTGTGCACCAATGTGTCTGTGTTTACACCTGTAGTACCTTTAGCACATGCATGCATATGATGCAGGAATGTTCTATGTTAACCAGCAGTAACACTGACAAAACTGGCACCAGCAAAAACTACTAAGCAGCCTGGTATGTAATACGTATCATGCTGTGAACACTGTGTGCTAATAAAGAATGCCAAGTAAACTAATTTCACCATTCAGTATGCCTACATATTCCAACATTCAGAACTTTTTACATCCAGAGGGTATGGTGGGTAGCCTGTAACCAGACTTGCAGTGAGTAAGAGAGATGTAAGCGAAAAATGCATTTCCTGAAACTGTGCTATCCAGGATTGTTGGCCTGGGGGAGGGGTCTAAGGTGAGGTTCCGTGAGAAAACTTTTCACATCAGGAGGAGGCCTAGGTGCAAAATGGTGCCTTTTTTCTCTGTTTTTCAAGTATGTTCATGTAGTAAAAACTTAAGGTTGTGTGACATGAAAACAACGTAGTTCGATATTTGATGTAAAAGGCATTAAAAATCTAGAAAACAGCTGCAATTCCCATTAAAATCCATCAAATACTGACCATTTTACAGGGTTATTTCTATTTCCTACTTGTATCATGAATAAACATGAGCTAAATATGCAAATATGTGACATCAAAAGATTAACATACCATATATGGCTCATGTTAGCCTTTGTTTTTTTTTTTCAACCTAAATTTGAAGGACACTGGCAGCATTGTTGTCCCCTGAGGGGTTTATTATGAAAGTTAAAATTCTTTCCTTCAGAAACATTGATATCACTCAAAAAACTGTAATTTGCCTGATCAGTAATTAAGAGATAATTAATGTAGGGTGAACAAAAGAAATCTTTACACTGTGCAACACTCCACATCATTATTTTTGCATAGGCAATGAGTTTCTTCAGAAACCATCAAACTTTGAAGACGTATATTTTGAGAACGGTAAAAGATATTGAAATAATTCCAACTGATCTTTCATTGGAGGACTTTAATTATTTAACTGACAAGTGAAACAGCTCTTTTTGGTGGCATGTCACACGACCTTTAACATTTTTTTGTAAAAAGATTCCGTAAAACCCCCAAAACTTTACCAACCCTTGGCTATTCGACCCATCATGACCACTGCCAAACTTTCTGTGTAGCAAAATGGATTTCCTGAGAATTTTGCTTACGACTTCCAATTTCCTGAAATCAGGAAATTTCCTAAACTCTTATATCTTTGGAGTATACACTCGTACTCACAGTTTTGCATAATTGCCCGTACTCGTACTTGTGAGAATGGATTTGTACTCATACTCATACTCACAAATTTTGGAAGTTATGCATTGGTCTAATGCAAAATTTTGTACTCCTTCTCATGAAAAGACATACTTGTACTCGTACTCGCACTCGCAACCAGAAACACTCCACTTGAACTTGTACTCATGACATTGTTCTTACACTACAAGAATGTTTGTAACTTTCCAATTCTTATAACTCACAGTCTTAATATGAAAATGATATGAGTTACTATGATGAGCAAGTTTACAATAACCAACACAAAGGATGCCATCAGAGGTGTAAGCAAGATCACTGTCGTGTGCAAACACAAATTACCTACATGAATAATTAGTCATGATGCATCTATCATCCCATATATATGTTAATTATTAATCTGACATTCTTCACATCTAAAGGTCCTTTTACATACTGTACCCTGACTGTCACCACAATTTTGAATGAGGAGATTCAGAGATGACCTGAAAATTTGGCTGACTGAAGATGTTTCAAAATACAGCTGGAGTAACTTCTGTCACTAACCATTTGGTCACTTTACCTGATATCCCAAAATGTAGCTATAGGGGCCTCTCTGTTCCACAATTCCACATTCTCTGGTTTGTGTAAAGTTAACAATGCCTGGCTGGCCAACATGGCTACATCTGCATGGGCATCCTGGCACATCAGCTGCATCAGCCCCTGGACCACTTGTAAGGTACTCTGCTGGATCTCATGGCCCTGTCTCTCGGGGTCCTGCTGTAATAGATTGAAAGCACATACATATTGGCAAACTAGAAAGCTGAAGAAATTCAAATTTGCATTATGGGTATTTGTCTCAGTTCTGGAAGATGTTGAAAATTATCACAGAAAGAACACCACAATCTTGTAGTTTGTATTCTAGAAATAAAATTCACACATTTTACCAGTTTCATAGGTATGGCATGACCAAATTCTGGCACCTTTCGAAGGCTGGAAAATAACCAGAAAAATTACAATTTCAACAGAAAGCACATACCATTCTAGCAAACTAGACAGCTGAAGAATGTCAAATTTTGCATTATGGCTATTTATCTCAGTTCTGCAAGATGTTGAAAATTATCATAGAAAGAACACTACAATGCTTCCAGTTTGAATTCTACAATTAAAACTTCCCACCCTTTACCACTTTTATGGGTATAGCATGACACAATTCAAGCACTTTTTTGGGCTGAAAACCCCCAAAATTCAAACTGTGGCTCAACCCTTCCGATGTTACCTGTTCACTTTCTAATTGATTTTAAACACAACCATGGTCCACACTTAACACATACCCAAACTCATGTTAGGCTGGCCAGCATGTAAACACTGTTCAGTTGGTCCATGCCAGGGATAAATCTTTATAGATGGTTCATCCCCTTATATAACACTGCCCACAAGGGCATGCCCATAAGGACAGGGATCAGAAACTAGAGTCACACAGTACTGCATAAAAACAACCAAGTTGTGTAGGGCAGTAGCATAACCACTGGGGGAAGAAACTATCAAATGTATTTAAATACACAATCCATTTGAAGTTTAAATGTTGCTAAGTAGTGCTGATTTGTGTACTTCTAAAATTGAAATTATTCCAAATTCTAACATCAATTCCCTAATGTTGATTCCCTGGTTGACACAGGGCCTTGAGTGAGCAAAGATCAAATCTCTTCAATACCACCTCCAGCTAAACCAAGGAAACAAATGGTGAGGTGCCAAATAGCAACATCCTGGATGAACAATGACCCCACTGTATGCAATGTTCTCACACAGCAAGGAGGGCTGTGTAACAGATACTAAAATTACTTAAAGAAATAGTCATTGCCCCAAAGTATAACTTTAGTGTGGGGGTATCAAAATTCTCAGTTGGCTACTGCTCTTTGATTGACATCAAAGTTTGGTAACTCAAAAGATGCAGAGTAGCTCACATTCCACACAATGCCGAGAGAGTGCTTGGATTACTCAATGCAGCCTTGTATGCTCACCAGGACATGACCTTAAGCAATAAAATACTTTTGTGCCTGCACAAAGATACTGTAATGGGAGGAGCTTCAAGTTGCCTGTTGGGAGAATTGAAACTGTCTGCAACAACGAGAATTGCCCTTTAAGGGTAAGCTAGCTGTCTGGAAACTGGCCATTGCGGTGCATTAATTGTGTACACAGTGGATACTCTGGACGCTGGCAATTACTAGCACTACTAACAATGCCTAAGAAAAGCATTCAAAACAAAGTAACTGAAAACTTGTAAACCTTGCAGGCTTTTGCCTTGAGGCTGTTCATTTAAGTTGGTGAGCATGACCCTCCAGATAAAGCTAATTTAAGCTCACTACCATGTAATATAACCACATTATCCAAGGAGTGAGACCCCAAAGAGAATAGAGGTCTCTAATACACCATAAAGAATGATCAAAAATGGCCAAAAATTGCACTTCCCTTTGGCTTATTACCCAGCTGGGAAGAAATTGTGTTGCCTTCCTAATATGACACCTGCACAGCAAATTTCAGAAAAATCCACTGGCAGTTACCTTTTGAACAGAGAGACAGACATTTTCTCCCTCTACAGTTTAATATAAGCTCTACCCACACTTTGTGGGTTGAGCTAATAAATTAGTGTTTTCAAAGTTGCACACTACATTATTTATAGAATGTACAAATGACAAATGACAAATAGGGTACACACAGAGCAGTCATGGACAGACACTAATGTAACTCTCACTAGGGGCCATATTAAACTTACCACATATAATAGAAGCTTGGGATCAGCATGGACTAGTTTCACCAGCCATAGAAGGACAGGGTATGGAGAGTCTTCTCCTGGCTTGTCACGTGATTTTAAACCAACTTTCACCTTGAAGTTGCTCAGCTGTTGTATTTGTAGAAATAAGAAAAAAAGAAAAGAAAAGATTTGACCATAACTACATACTTTTTTAAGAAATACATACAATTTGCATTTTAACATGGTATAATTAATAATCTGATTGATATTGCCTCTAATAATTATTGATGTGAATGTAATTTTTAAGGCAAATGAAGACTTTATCCCTGATTTCAAAGTTCACTGCAAGTAACAAACAAAAAGCTAGTCTTCATCAATTGTAGACTCATTCATAATACTTATCTGCTTTTCAAACTTCCTGTTGAAACCAGAATTTAGGTAGGGAAGGGTGGAGAGTTGGGGGGGGGGTTGTCTGGAGTGAGGGTGAAGAAGTAAAGGGGATACATACCGGATATTTTGAAGTACTTTGCTGGATATTTTTCTTCATCACAAACAGATTCCTTAACTGCTCTGCATTTGTGTACAGCTTGTCAATCTTGGGCCACCATGGCATGTTGTTCTGGGGATAGTCATGACAAAAAATAATGAACAAAATGTACATTAACTTCCTTGTAAGCTGCATTTGAGTAAATGTTCAATACCTATTCCAGGGAATGACTGTTTCATTAAATTCATGGTATCTTGAATATTGACAGAGACAGTATATCAGAAATATTGAAGCTGATGAAATAATAACCTGAAAAACTGATTATGCATAGCCTATTGTGTACAGTCACTGCATAAAAAATGTTATTATGTCATACTTGTCTATACCAATAATTTCTAAAACTAATAACTAGTTTCATAATGCAGTGTAATTCTGATACCTCCCACCCCCCCTTCTCTACCAAACCCTGGTGTCACCTTAGCCCTTGATTCTAAAACACAGTTTCATTTTACAGGAAGGATTTTATCTTAATGTGAGCTAGAGACCAAGAACTCACCTTTGTAATAATTGTGTGTAACGCTCTGACCAGGACAACAGCAAAGTGAGGGGGTGCATTGGCTGACAAACAAGTAGCAAAGTGATCAGGATATCCTGGCCGTAAGTGGTAGCAAGCAACTGCAAACTCTATCATCAAACCCACATCGCCTTGGAAACGGGGCAATGGTTTGAGTGGATTGAACAAGAGAAGCTGAAACACAAACAGCGTATCAAGTCTTGTCACATAGCTAATTGATGTATGGTATTTACACAGGAATACACATTCAAATACACAAAAATTAAGTGAGATAGTATGTCATATTTATGCAAAAAGTAGCAGGATTGAATATGAGAAATTAGGAGGGCAAGGCCATTTCACATTAGCTCAAAGGGTACATTTATACTTCTCAAAGGGCTCCAAGGCTAAACAAAAGATTCTGTGTGATCTGGTATTTACCTGGTTGCACTTTGTTAGGAAGATCACAAGGACCAATTGGCCTTGAAAAGAATGGTTTAATGAAGGGTATCAAGGCCATTGCCAAAAGTACTAAGGCAGGCCTGATTTTTAAGAAAATTTTGCTGATGGACAACCTTGATGCAAAATCTTGGATGTCCAAAATATTTTTTGGTTTTCTGAACTCTGAATGCAAATGACAAACAAAAGCTGATAATTGTATTTCATGTCACTGCCATAGTAAACGAACATTTATTTTATAATTCTGTGTGCTTTCCTGTGATCTTTTTCTCTTTACTATGTTTCACTGATGAATGACAGTCCATGCCACTGTGTCAATACCACTTCTTAAGGGGATTGTTATGACATACTTTCCTGCTACTCAATTATACACACATAAATAATACTTGTCCATCAGACAAGCTCAAAGACAGAAAGAGGTTGTCTGATGCAATTTTTATTCGTCTCAGATGATAGGACCAGTGTTAAATTTCAGCCCTGCTAAGACCATGGCCTTCTTGGCCTCGAATATTTCCAGCCCTGCAGTACAGGAGCAGATCAGGCTATTAGCAGGACATTGCTAACATCACTGAGGTGCTTTTAAGGTAACAAAAGGGCTCATGCTACCATACCCAACAAGAAAATATTAACAAATATTTCAAAGTCAGCAAAGCTAGCATGGTCCTACCTTTAAATCTGTCAACATGGAAAATGCAATTTCATACAGCTTGGAGTCAGTCTTTTCCTTCACATAGGATGCAGCTTTGCAGAGCTTCACACATGCAACTACAGAACCTTCTGTCAGCTGTTTGTTTCCACTTGTAGAGCACAACCACTTCCTTAAACTGTCCAGGAACAGTTTTTGTGGAGGAGGGGGTTGTGCTGGTGGGATTGGTTTCACAATCTTATTGAGGAGGAGCTGAAATGAAGATAACCAGGAGGTTCAACTTATGTACTAACAAATGGATTTTGCTTTGCACAGTGCCACAACAACATGACGCTAGCAAGTTTTAGCCATCTCTAGTTGACCACTCTTAATCCAGAATCTATCAGAGAACTTCCTGTTCAGGTATCTTGAGATCAATAAAGTTAAAGGAGCTTGAACACCTTTAAAGGCTGGTTGGTCAATAGAGCAAGTTTGTTTGTAAAAGGGATAAACTGTTGCAATTATAGAGATAAGCTTCACCTGGGAAAAAGACTTTTTCTCCAGTAATATTGCCAAACATGTTCTATTCAATTCTAGCAGCATGAGTGTACATAAGTGTTGTTTCGATTTTTCCAATAACCAATGATTCTGGTATCAGATATTCATTTTTAATACTGCTGATACACATCTAATATCATTATTTAAGAATTGAATGTAAATGTATGCTAAATCATAGGCTAATTGTAAACAATGATAAATGTTTCATTTATGCGAGTTAAAATATTGGGGCTTTTCAAGACAGACATAGTAAAATAGCATTTCAGTAAAGTATAGGATGAGAAATATCCATTATGCAGTTGGAGGATTTAAGGTTAGTTTTGCCTGTAATGTTTCTTGGAGGAAAAATGGGAAAATCAGCCCATGCTGATACTAAATACCAATAGTCAGTACAACACTAGTGTACACCCTACCCAATGGCTTCCACAAAATCAGGAGGAGTTCCTGCACTGAATATTATTAATATTATTTATATATAAATAGGTACCAATGCTGTTAAGGTAAAGCTCATACAAGGTCACAAACGGTCTTGAAATGATTACAATTCAGCAATATCAAAAGCTCTTTGTGCCCTCTTGTGGTCAAGAAAACAGCAGAATTCACAATGCTGACTGGCTTGTTAATAATATTTTTATATCCCATATTTTTTCAGGTGCATACTTTCAGAAAATTATGCAAAACTGTCCTAAGGATGTGGATATGCCTCAGCTAAAGCCATATCCTTATTTATGCAAGATTTACAGAAAGATGGGAAAGACATGACTCCATCTGTTGACACTGAAACAGATACAATCGTTCCCCTCCCCCCTCCTTTCCCTGGCCATTCTGGAATATCCTTGGTTTTCTTCAAAATAAGACAGAAAATGGTGCTTATGTTCAAAATGCAAAAATTTTACTTTTGAAAGAGTTGGCACAACAGTTAGAGTGAACCCAAAACTGGTTTCTTGGCACCTCATCTGTTTCTCCTATGTATAATACCATCTACAAAGTTTTAGACCTTAATAAAAAGTTAGAGATTACAGCACATTTCTGCTATGCATTTCATGCAAGAAGCAATTCACTCACAGGACACAACACCAGCAGCATAACTTGTAAAAGCCAGACAGAACTTTTCTTCTTGTGCGACTGCATCTCTGGGTGAGTATCAGCTAATTGAAAGAGTCTGTCACAACAACCTTGTGGAAAAAGCAAAATATTACAACATTTAGGAGAAATAATTGTTTTAACTTCAAGAACTACCCAGCATGTGAAACACAGTAACTGTGCATGAGACAATTCACTGATACCAAGCTTAAATATTGTACACAACTTTCAATCATACCATCACTTGATAAGTTCAAGCATAATTTGGTTACTTTCAAATTGGCATCAAAAATAAGAAAGATCAAATTTTTTGTCACAAAATGAGCATGAGACAGCGACTTTTACCTGCCGGGATGTGTGCTTTGGTGGCAAATTAACACACATGATGTACACAAAAGCTAATTGTCAAAGTACCATTGATTCTATTTGACATGCTATCATGAATTAAACTTCTTTTACTTTGTAAAATGGTAACATTTTATCACTCTTCCAGGTCTTTTACAGTAGTAATGCTCCTACAACAGGATCATGTCTATGTTACAAATGAGGGCATCAAATTAAATTTGATTTAACATCACAGCCAGTGCAATAGTGCAGATGTAAAGTTTGTTATGGCTCAATGACACATCAGTCTCAATTACTTACTTTTAATCTCAACATTTCCATTCTGCTGTAATTTGACCAACTCATCTGGGTAATTGTCCATCCAATTCCATATTGCCTGTAAAGCAATGAAGATGAACATATATTTAAAACAACACTTAATGGCTGGTAGTAGTAGTATTTTGGCCTAGGCCCCACCTAGTCCCGCGGGACTTTATGGGCGGGTTGATACCTGGGAGATTTACTGTAGAAAATATAATAGAAGTCAGGTGGTACAAAAATAATGGCCTGTAACAGTTACTAAGATGTAGCTGGAGAAAACAGGGTATATCCCTAAGCCCTCCAGCACCAATACCCTTATACTGTACCACCCCTCTCTTATTTCACCAAGTTGAACAAAATAAACTTTCTTACTGCAGAGAGAACGGAAAATTGTTAATGAAGTGCTAGCTTGGTTTTAATTTAAAACAGGTTAATACCATGTAAAAAAAAAAATTACCTTTTCTAAGCTGACAGCTAAAGTTGACATGGAGTTCTTTTTCAGCATGAAAAACTTTGGTATAGTTTCTGCAATGGAATTCAATGTAAATGGTATCATTCTTCACATTTCTCTACAAATTTAAATAAAACGACATCTTACTTTACAGGTTGTCCCTTCCCAAATCTAACCTAATGACCTAACCCAACCCAAGTCTACCTTTACACAAAGCTGTCTTCACAGTAATTTAAATGGGATTCCTCTCTTGAGAATTATTTTTTTTT
>WURT03176199.1:16106-27857 GCA_009936505.3 Holothuria glaberrima | reverse complement strand
AAGTATGAAATCTATCCAAGCTTCTTACCTTGAGATATTGTGTTAACAAGTTTTCCAGTATTTGACCCCAAGTGACCTCAGATGACCTTTGACCTCCACTAAAAATAGCAGGTGTCATCACCTTACCATAACATATCCACATACCAAATATAAAATCTATCCAAACTTCTTAACTTGAGATATTGTTTTAAACAAGGTTTTCAGTGTTTGACCGGGCCCATTGACCCCAGATGACATTTGACCTCCACCAAAAACAACACGTACCATCTTCTTACCATAACGCATCCATACACCAAGTATGAAATCTGTCCAAGTTTCCTACCTTGAGATATCGTGTTAACAAGGTTTTTAGTGCGTGACCCCAGGTGACCTTTGACCTCCACCAAAAACGATAGGGCACACCTCACTTTGGCAGATCTATCAAGTTTAAGCTTTGTCCAACTTTCCCTTGTTGAGTTACAGCGTACCGAAGCAAGTGTCACACACACACACGCACACACACACACACCAACCTGACTACATAGGTTCCTTTGCTAAAGCAACGAACCAAAAAGAGAATGTTTTGCAAAGACAAACTACTGAATATTCAAAACACTGTGACACATGTGGCACCCTGAATATTCAATACTGAGTTAGCAAGTTTCTAATTGGTCATCCTTCCCCAGCTCATGCAGAAAGTGCAAATAAGTCAGTCATCTATTCATATGGTTTTAGTCTCAGTATGCAGAATAAACAATCATGACTGAAATTTTAATGCTAATATATTAGTTTTATAGATAATCTATCAAAATGTAAAATAGATTTGTCTTCAACTCTTCATACAAGTTTTTATCAAATTTCCACATCAGTACAGAACTGAATACCACTTGTGCCTCTACTAGCTAAACAGAAATGACATAAAAGGACACTGAGCTAAGTTGCGGGTACTAACACATGGGAGTATCACTGCGGGAGCATCTGTTTTCATGTAACACTGAACAGACAATATTCCCGAACCTTGCCCTTTATTTTTTATTCTCAAACACCTGGGTCCCGCAAGGAAATTCCCTGCAGATATGAACAGCAGGCAGGTTGGAATATATGCTACAGAGCTGTTCAAGTCTGTAAGCCTCTAATTGTCACTTTCAAAACCATAAGGACAGTTATTCCAGCCAGAGAATAATCCCTTCTGCATGTTTGCAAACTTGCCATTATCTCAACCTGAATGTAAATAGATCGTTGAATCACGCAGATAACAGACTGAGTCCTTTCTTAGCAAGGAATGGATGCTCAAAAGCTTGCTGGGAAGGGGTTACAAAAGTTAATTGTACAAACAAGTTGAACAACACCTATCCACTGGGAGTATGTAGGCAATTTAAACTTTTTGACAAGTAACTATACCATCATCATTAAAGCACATGAATAAGTAATGGCTTACTTTATCACTACAGTGGTAATCTAATGCACGAGATGTTTTTTTTCTTTCTACAAACTACATATATTTATAGCTTTCAAAATTATTCTGCTTCACTCCTTACACTGGGTACCAGGGTTTACTACACAAAAAGTACACACATATGGCATTACCAACCATAACAAAACATTTTTCTTTTTATTTATTTATTTTTTTTTTGGCATCAGGAGAAAACAATTCCAACATTTCCTTGGAGAGTACAAATAAACAATTAAAAGGCAGTTTATATAAATTATTTCAACAATAAATTTGTAAAAAGGCTATAAACTAGATTGACAATATTGAGTGCTGTTAAGTTTTTCTTTTCATCAGCTGCCTTTAATAACTACCAGCAAACTAACATTTACTGTACATATTACATGTGATGCAAACTATAGATTTATCAGCAAAGTTTGAAAGCCATAACTAAACCTCAAAAAAGCTGTTCGTGTATAACATTTTTGTTCAACTGTGAATAATTTTTGGATACAGAATTTTTCATGGCTGTTGGCATAAGGCTACAAAAAATTTTTGTTACTCTGCTTCTAACCTTGACTAATGAACGAACGTTGCTAAATTATTGAACGATAATGTGCAAACTACGTCAACATATTTTTCACACTTTATACCCTCAATGTTTAAAGTCACAAGTTGTGTCACCCATCTGACATAAAAGACAATCAAATTAATTCAAGGACATTTCTGATGATTATCGCCAAAGAAGAGAACACAGCTGGCAAATTCTGCTGACATAACATCACCAGATTACTGTAAAATAGTATCAAAATATTTTTCTTTTCATAAACAGCCCATTTCACTATAATGTAATGAGATGTTTGATTTTAAAGGGGCTCATTGAGTTGACATCAATTAATTTTGTGACGAGTTTGAAGGAAATCATAGCATGACAATGTTTCTTATTAGCCTTCTTACTCATGTTTCACTTCCTACAGTTACCGAAAATGTGATAAATTGTAGTTTTGTGGAAAGGGATTGCATATAGTTACTATATAATGGTTAAAAGCGCCTGGTGAGGAATTTGCAGTAAATGATTTTAAATCATTAATTACCCTGTCATTACCATTTCGGTTGTGTATCAGATGTGCACAATCTCTTCGTTTGACCATTTACCATCAAGATGTGAGTAAATCTCAACAGGTGTGAAGAAAATCATGAATTTGTGAACCAACTCAATAAGCCCCTTTTAAGTATTGATTAAAATCGCTTGTAGACAACAACAAAGGATCACGCTAGACTGGACATGTAGGCCTAACAATAGGTAACATATGTGATGTTATGACACACGTATTGTAACACATTTGGTAAGCAAGAGCGAAAAGCCACCGTGACTGTATAATTTCAAGCATATACTTTTAAACACTGAAAGACCACTGATGGTAATTTTCAAATAAACGGTAATGTTTGAATTTATCTTTTAATTCCTTTTCTTTTATTAGGAAAAGTTTCAACTTTGATTAAAGCAGTCTTTAAAACCACATGGGGCTGAGAATTGAGGACAGTAGTACATGGAGGACGATACAGAAGGGACAGTATGTATGTGTGTGTCAGCTGCCATTGTCATTGAATTAATGACAGCATTGAGTAGATTTCCCTGACAATGCATCAAATTAACACAGCTTTGCTACCAACACCGAAAGGCAACAGTGGAAATTGATTCCATATGATACTGATACCCATTTGGGAAACCAAATTTGGGGTGTGGTAGCCTAGATAAGTTCTGAAGTCCAACTTTTGTCAGACTACTTTTTCTAAGCATGTGGTCAGCAAAGAAAAAAAGAATCCAACCAGCTCCAAACACAAAGCTATGACAAAGAAATGCCAATATGTAAGTGTTGAAACCCACCAAAATGCAGCATATTAATTGAACAATGGTGGGTACCCTTCTATGGCACAAGATCACATTTTTGCCAATGATTTTTGTGAAATCTCTCACTGTGTTTAAACGGCTGAAATGGTGTGCATTATCTGAATATATACAGATACAGCCTAGGTCATGTATGCTTCGGTTTGGGATAATTGAAATACATACTCTGCATGACTCTATACAGAAAAATAATGAACATTACATTATTACATAATACGTTAACACTATTTTTACCACTGCAAACTGGAATGAAACAGAATATGTTGCTTGAACTTACTAAACTGCTCTTGGGTTAGGGGCGGTATACCTAAGGATTGATGAGTGGGGCAGGTGGGTGTTGGACCTTTTCCTGACTAACATGAGTTACATTACCAATAAATGTATGTGTCAAGATTGGTAGTAAATGTAAATACAAAATACCTGTAATATAATGGGAGGCAAAAAAAAACCTGGATAGTGCACTGTTTAACATACTGTGCATGGCAATGTCAATTTGACCTTGGCACACCAGGTTTTCATTTATTTGCTATACATGTACAACAGCAAAGGTCGATTTGGTCATAGAAAGTACAGAAGTTCTGCGGTAGTACTTCCATGATAGGGTAGGAGCATAAGATTGTCATTGACGGTGGGCTCAATTACACCCCCCCCCCCTTAGGGCCTTCAATAAAGTCCCTTTCTGGGGTCCCAGAATGTGAAGCTCTGAAGCATTTACACAATTACAGCCACTAGAATAAAGTATTTTTCTGTCTGCAAATGGCATTGATATGCACTGACTAACTGCCTGACTAACTGCCTGACTAACTGCCAGTAGATTTCTTCAAGTTGCAGCAGGTTTGATGGTGGGGAAGGTGGAGAAGAATACAGTTCCTACAGAGTTCTGCTATAAACTAGCCTTGTTCTATAGGAAGATATGATCTAGGACAACTGAGAGTAAAAGATGAACACATCTGATGTGCACTGAAAAATAACACTTTTACCAGCATTTTAGTGCACATGTAAGATGAACCCAACGCAGCTTGATAAATGGCATTTTTAAGGCATTTTAGTAATAATTTTAGGCACTGCATCTACAGAAGGAGTCCTAGAGTGAGCTGCCTTTGTAACCATCGTGATACAAAGTGTACTACACACTCAACTGTTCACATCAAACACAAACGTGCTCAACATCATGATTTGAGTATTAAAGTGGAAAGCCAGACATGGTGGAGACAGGGGAGGGGTGGGAATCACTTAGCAATTGAGTAAAATTGTGGCAGTGTGCTGCTGTCACTGGTACCTAACTGAGAACCCATTTTTATGAATTGACCAAAAAAGCAGTGTTTGCAACATCAGACCACGGTTGCAAAATTTAGTCAATGTGCTCCCCCTCATGTGTGATGAGTACAATCAACTCCAGCAGTGTGTTGAGTGGTTAACCTAAGCCAACTGCAACCCAACGCAACTCACCGTGAATACCTACAACTCATCCCAGGCAAGCAGTCAGGTTGAGTTACAGTATATACATCACATTCATAGTTTTATGTCTACTTCACAGTCAATTATTATAATATTCACAATACTTCTATTTTCCTGACAGCCTGGATTCCATCAAAAGACAATGACTTCCCAAATAGTGTAGCAGAGATCATTTACTGACATAGAACCCTCAAGTTGCGATAACTTTCGAAAAATATGTATAAAAATTCCCCAACAAACAGAATAGGCCTATACTTTCGAAGTACTTACAGTTAAATCTGGGTTAAGTATATGGTTACATCAAGAACCTCCTTGGTTACATGTATCCATTTCCCCTGACACTCACAAGTAAAATATCATGATCATTAAATTTCTGACATTTCTGCAGCCTCAAACAAAGATTTTTTCTAACAAATTACTGTAATTGCAAAAGAAAGTGGCAATGTTTTTCTTTTCCAGACAGATGCCATTTTGAAAATTTCTACACCCCCACTGCCCTTCCCCCCAAACAATGCATTGCATTCAAAGTCTACAAAATTATAATCAACTTACAGTACAGTGCAGGAAATGAGACATACTGTAATGAAGGCAACCTGGCCATATTCACATTCAGGGCACAAAATTTGCATCTCAAAGGGCACCGTAGGCCAAACAAAAGGTTTTGTGTTCTCTGGTGTATGTTAGGTTATATTTTGTTTGGAAGGGCATGAAGATCGAGCTGGCCTTCTAAAGTATGCCATTTTGATAATTTTTAATACTATCACAAACATGCACAAAAAAAATATATTTTTATACATCAAAAGTTCAAATTTATATATTATTCCACTGGTTTAATTTTTAATTACTGTCTCCTCAGCATTGTTTTTTTTTTTTTTTTTTTTTGGAGGGGGGGGGCAACACATATTTTCCCTTCAAGCCTGATCAGTGGTACTGTACATTCCAAAGCTTTGGAGCACTGTAAACCATGTATTAACTTAAATATCAGAGGAGGCTACACTGAGTCTAGATACTGTACCTTAACTGTCCTTTGTGTGAAATTTTGGAACCCTTTACTGTAGGACTGTGTTAACACATAGGATGCCTCCTAATATGTCTCATTGAATTGCAAGGAATACAAATAAAATGAACAACAGTAAAATGTCTTGGCAGTGAAACTTTACACTGCCATAATTTTCTGGCCATGATTCAAGGTAATTATGGCTGAGGGTGGATGGCAAACCTCCCTCCTCTTGTTGTCAATGCTTCATACTGTAATTTAATTAAAATAAATGCTTCTTGAGGCGGAACTGCTATCATGAAGCTTACTGGTATCCAAGTTGCTTCTGGATCAACTGGAAAGTTTTCATTTTGCAGTCATGCAACCAGCCTCTTACAGTGATTTAAATACATTTGTGTAGCAATAACCCAATTTCACAGCAATCTGTTCAGGTCTGACTCTGTGCAAGACCTGACAGCAGATAGAGGTGACAGGCACAGAACAACATACTTGTACAGATATGATAAATAGGGTACCATTACTTTCCGCCCGGTAGTTTCCGCCACTGACTTTCTGCCTTTAAATTACTGGGGCAGAAAATAACATTCAAAATTAAGGATTAACTTGCAAATGTATCAACCTTCTTTTCATTTGTGAGACCAAACTAGACCATGAAATTGTAAATTGTAGGACCTGTTTTAGAAATCACATTGAGAAAAATGGATTTTATGATCTAACAGTGCGAATAGGCTTTAGTGTTGTATGTGTAAAGAATTTATCCACAGCACTGGATATCATACTGTATATGTTCACATAGGTGTATGTACGAATTCGCATACTCACTATGCTGTACAGAACTATTCAAAAAGAGAAGTCAGCCTAAGTAGTACTCGCATACTGACTAGAGACGTTGGATGATAAGAAAATTTACAGTTTTAGTTTAGAAGACTTCAACTTGCACAAGTATTTCATTCTACTACAGTATGCCATTACTCTCCACCCCTCAAACTGGTGTTTTCCACCGCAAAAACCAGGAGCAGAAGACAACATTTTTTAGGGGCAGAAAGTAACCAGGGCGGAAAATAATTGAATTATGATAAAAAAGGGTACCGTTACTTTTCGCCGAAAGTAGTTTCTGCCACTGACTTTCACCCCTGAAATTACTGGGGCAGAAAATAACATTTGAAATTAAAGATTAACTTACAAGTGAATCTACTTTATTTTCACTTCTGAGACCTAGAGGATGATGAAATTGTAGGACCTTTCTCTGAAATTACGGAGAGTAAGAATGGGTTGTATG
Source organism: Holothuria glaberrima (assembly GCA_009936505.3). NCBI lineage: Eukaryota > Metazoa > Echinodermata > Holothuroidea > Aspidochirotida > Holothuriidae > Holothuria > Holothuria glaberrima. The sequence goes on along the minus strand of WURT03176199.1, from coordinate 20,806 downwards.
ATCTAGCTAACCTACTGTATGTGTTGTATGTGTAAAGAATTTTTACAGCAATGAACTGCTGGATATTGTACTGTATACGTGTATATGTACATACGTCAGAGTTACAAACAAGTCACTCTTTTTTGTGGCATATCAAGTCAACTACACTCATTTTAGCGACTTAATTGAGCCAATTCATGACTCGAGTCACTGTGTTATTTCAATGGGGAAAATCTGCCAAAATTTTTCAAGTCAGGCAATTTTGCAAGTTGTGACTCGAGTCATGACTTGATTACAACTCTGACATACGTACTGTAGGTAAACTGTACTGTATTTGCGCACTCACTACAGGGCACTGCTAGTGAGAAAGAAGTCAGCAAATTAAATACTGAGTACTGCGGATTGTTTTGTAAAAGACATCAATGTAACTGTTCAAGAGGAACGTTACATGATAAGAAAATATAGTGTGAGTTTTTGAAGCCTTTAACTCCCACAGGCATTTCACTCTATGGCATTACTTTCCGCCCCACAAACCAGTGTTTTCTGCCCCAAAAACCAGGGGCAGAAAACAACAAATTTTAGACCAGAAAATAACTTACTGAATTCTGATAAATTCATACCGCAGTCATGTCCACTTGCTCCATGTACACGTAACTAGTCAGCTACGATTTTAGTAATGTTTTGCTGCGGCCAGCTGCGCAGATTATATCTTGCATGTACACACATGGGAAACTTCCTGGCTAGCTTTTAAGCATGCGTGTAAGGACATAGGCCTAACGTTATAGCTACAGTATGTACCTAGGCCTAGTAACCTCCAAAACTTGAGGTTGAACTATGAAACTGTTCTAACCCTTAAACATGACATGGTCTTCTCATAAAACTCAGTATCTGGAGATCTGTGGATTATATAAAACCAAACACCTTGCTCAACAACTACATCTGTTGATCTTCAAAGCCTAACCTTTTCCCTCTTCAAATTTTAATTTCTCATTCCCTAAGCTGAAGGCCCTTGCAACTACACTATGTCTGCAGTATGTCTCTACACTTTCAGAAAAATGTCCGGCTTCTTCCTTACAAGAATAGACCCTTGTAGAGATAGGCCTAGTTCCTAAGATTGCAAAATACCATGCACTGTTTTAATTTCATATACAAGGACAGCAACAGATATGATATTGCATCGCCTAGCCTACGACTTTGACTTTGCTCGTACTGATTGTTCCTAGTCCTTGCTAGGCCTATGTTCTAGGCTATAGATGCCGACTAACAGTAACATTTAGGCCTTGATGATGCGATAACACACTCGAGACATCAATAACGTACATAAAAGCTATTGACCGACTTACCACATACACACAGGAGTGACATGGTTACAACATTAAATGTTCTGTTCGATTATAAAATATTTCATTCCTTGGTGTAAATAAAAATCCGTCCCTCCTCCGACCTCTCTGGCTAAGTAATCCGGCTGGAGAAAGAAAACAATAAGCTTCGATCTAAGCATGCGACAGCTATGTAGAAAACATCTCGTTCCTCTTCACCGAGACAACCGCCATATTTGTAATTAGATGAAGTGTTTCACTGCCTCTTTGAATGAGGGAGCAATTTTCCTAATATTCAAAACGTCTCGTGGAGAGAGGTTCGTTCACCAGAATTCACCACACCTTACACGTCTGTGTGTTTTACTTTCTTTTGTCAATATTGCTTCGCAGGCTACAGCAAACATAGGACTAGACTGTTAAATGAGTTTCGTTAGAGAGGCTTGTAACACACAACCGCTCATAACACAAAGGACGATGCACTGTGCGTGATTGCTGCTCTGAGCTACACTGTGTGTACAGTACGTACGTGTAGAACTAAGTCAGATGCGTGATTGAAATTACCTGTGTGCGTAGATCTAGATACCTACTGCTGTGGTAGCTTGGCTGCGATTGGTTGACAGTTAAAAAGTTTGCAAATAAGTCAACGGAGATGGAGGAGGGTAATCCCCTATCAAATTTTGGTCCACTGGTAATAGTCGTTACAAAACGAGGATCGATAGTCATGTAAGCTGCCCGCTGGCAGCGTCCTGGTCTAAGCCTGCTTCCGAATGTCGCGGGGTCTTCAGGCTTTCGCGGAGGTCCAAAACTGAGCCTCTGTTGGAGGGGTTTTTGGTTTTGTTTTGTTTTGTTTTTTTTTTTTCAAATCGTATTAGTTCAAAGTTTTTGTTCAGTGCCTATTTCATCAACCGGCTTAGCTGTAAGGAACCAAGAGTTAATGAACGATATAGTACAGTACTTAAAAAGTGATCGCTTCTCCTCCTTTCGGTTAAGATCATGTGTAGCCTAGTATATGTTCTTTTCAGCCAGTCAAGAACGGAACCACGCATGACAGAACCTTGATGTATTAGTCTGAAGGTAGAGAGATTGGTCAGTTAAGTTTGTTGTCCGTTCGGGACGTAGCTCCTTTGGGGAGCAGAACTTCTTCCTGGGTAATGTTTGGTTTTACCCTTGACTCTTTGACAGAGGGTCGAGGGGCCTCTGGAAAAAATACTGACCTCACATAATAGGATAGAAATAAAGGTTGTCATCCTATTCCCGGGGTTCTGTACTAACTTACACTTTGAATGGGTTTCAAGCTAAGGACTTGAAGATTCCCGAAATTCCAAATGTGCGTGACGGTGCCAACGTAAATTGAGTGCTGAGAATAGGGTCAAAAGTAAATGGCTTATTCAAGTGCATCTTCAAGATTTCGAAAGACATTTGATTAATCAACACAACTAAGGGCCGTCGAAATTAGGCTCCTAACCCAGCGAAAAAATACTGTTGAAACCTTTTGAACAGGTATGAAGACTGATTTTTTACAGGTTCATGCTCAAGGTTCATTCAAGAGGTAATTTTGGTCACAAGTATCACACAGGCTTTAACAAGATGTCAAGAGGTAGGCTACCTGTTGACACCTCATAAATTACATTCACTCCAACAGGTAATTGGAGAATTACCTTTTAATACCAGTTCAAACCTGTTGGAATTTAACATAACATAACCAGTTTCAACAGGTATCAACAGGATTTTTCTCCAGGGAAGGTTGGCCCGGGCTGAGACTCAAGTTCCTGGATAGGTGGGCATTTTTGTGTCATTCTCACGCATAGCTAATGATAACATTTTGAAGAAAACTTCAAGCTGAAACTTACTAAGGACTGTTGCCCCAGTCCCCGAGTCTCCGACTACCCTCACTAATGTCAGTGGCGTATAGGGTGCAATGGAATAGTAGGCCAAAGCGACTAAATGCGTGTGGAATACATGAACATAAAGAAAAAGGACGGAACAATTAATGAGGACAGCCCTGAACTATTTTTTACACATCGATTTCGGATGAAAAAGTAAATATTTGGAAACAATTGTTTGTCGTGTGTTTTAGATGTCAATTGGGGGCCCCACCCGTTGTACTCGCCACTGAAAGTGTATGCAAAAGACCAAAATGAGCGAAAACAGAGTGAAGGGAGGAGTGACGTGTTTCTTAGTTCAAAACTGAATAATCTTTAAGAGCTGGTCGGCTGCAATGTATTGTCAGTCAATAACGCATCCTTGTATCCACAGTCACGTGGATATTACACTCATGTTTACAGTGATGCTGAGTTTAGTCATTCATTCCTCCAAGACAGTTTCAGCAGATCTTTTGTTCCCTCACAATTTCTCGGAATTTTTCATTCACAGGTGTTACTGACACGCGTGGTTTCCACACGACTCCAAAAACTTATCAATATTGACGGTTACATTTTTCTTTAAAAAGAAACAGTGGGTGAGGGTATTGCATTGTATTTTAAAGACGGTTATGATTTCAAAGTAAGGCATAATCTAAATAATGTTTTGGTAAATAATGCTGAATCTGTTTTCGTTGAAAGGCATAGCTTGAAGCATCAATGTATTGTTGTTGGTGTAATTTATCGACCTTTGTGATGTTTAATAATATTCTATCTGTTCTTTTAGAAAAAAAATAAATGATGAAATCAAAACATGTTTATGGTGGGAGATTTCATCACAAACCTTTCAAAATGGCTGGCAATAATTATAAGCATTTTTTATTTTAATGACCCTCCATTCGTTTATCATTGCGTTGATAAGCTTACAAGGGTTCTTCATTCTACTTGATAATGTGTTTACAAATGTATTTGTTTATAACCATTAGGAAAGTTGGGATGATCCAAGTGATTTATCTGACCATTATCCTAATTAATGAACTAGCGTTGGTTGACTGGGGAATCGTCCTGTCTGACTGATGATTCTGCTGATTCAGCTAAAAATGCTTTTAGTTCTCTTTCGTTATTATTTTGATCGTTGTTGTCCATCCTCTTCAGTCAAATCATGCTCAATTATCAATCGTAGTAAGTCCATGTAATAAATAGGAATTTTGAAGCCAATCCAAAGGAAAACTAAGCTTTTCAAAAAATTCAAAATTCATCCTAAGCTTACAGTAACACTAAACTGCTTATTCTTTGTATCGAAATGCATGTGCCTATACTGATACCATGACATCATCGAATCTTACAAGAGCAATAGCTCCCAAATATGGAAAATTTGAAACAATTCTAAGCACAAAGATAAAGTACATTCCACTAACTGAAATTGTTTATGTGTGAGGATGGTCTTAGTAATGATCAGATTCCTAATTGCAAATAATTTGAACGATTATTTTGCATCTGTTACCCCGTTCATTAACTAACAATCTTCCATCAGTTAACCCCA
>WURT03176177.1:0-10363 GCA_009936505.3 Holothuria glaberrima | reverse complement strand
ATGCAAAATTTCCCAAGAATTCCCAAGATCAAATATGAACACAAAACTATTTTTCCAACACCTTAAGATAGCATTTTGCCGTTTTACCAGTGACTAAAAAAGATGGGATAACATGGCATTATTGCGAATAGAACATATACAGAATGCATCATCAAACCTCAATGCATTTTTGCATTCTGGTTATATAACTCATTTTTTCACAATTTATTTGAAGACCGGGGGAACTTGCCTGGCGGGCTGCAATATCAAGCGCTGTACTTGTCTGAGTGATTTTTTACTTGTCCCGGACTGTCGGGCGGGGATTCGTCGAAACCTGGTACAAACTAGCCTCAACTATTACACAAGTAGGGATGTGTAATATTTCAAGTTCACATTTATGATTATTTAAATAGCCTATTGGATGAAGTGTGGTTCTCAAAATAAACCTTTTGAAAGTATTTTGAACATTTATTAATTAAGTAGGAAACAACATTTTGACAAGGACTATTTCTTTCATGACAAAAAGCATTCAAAGTAAAGCTATTCCTTAGGAATGAACTGGTCTCTTGGATGCAAACCGGCAAGATCTGGGAAAAGATCCCCAAACTTTACACCAGGGTGCATTCCGAGTAAAAGCCTAGGACGTGTGATTTATACCACACAACATTCATAGGCCTAGCCTGTGCTAATCCCAGAATGTGACCATATAATCCGCTTCTTCTAGTCACTACTTACTACAGTCACTGGCCGGTATGTACAAAATTTCAACCATTTAAGCCAAACCACAAGGGCTTTAAAATGCGATTATATAATTCCTTTGACAATTTACATGAACATAATGCATCCAATCCTGCTTACATACCTTCTTAAAGGTCGTGGGACAGGCCAACAAAAAGAGCTGTTTCACTTGTCAGTTAAAGAGCTAAGTCCTCCAACGAAAGATCCGTTGGAATTATTTCGATATCTTTTACCGTTCTCAAAATAAACGTCTTCAAAGTTTGATGGTTTCTGAAAAACCCATTGCCTATGCAAAAAAAAAATGATGTGGAGTGTTGCAGAGTGTTAAGATTTCTTATGTAAACCCTATATAAATTATCCCTTAATTACTGATCATATAGATTACAGTTTGCTAAGTGATATCAATGTTTCTGAAGGAAAGAATTTTAACTTTCAAAATAAACCCCTCAGGGGATAACAATGCTACCAGTGTCCTTGAAAGAAAGGTTGAAAAAACAAAGGCTAACATGAGCCATATATGGTATGACCATCTTTCGATGTCACATATTTGCATATTTAGCTCATGTTTATTCACGATACAAGTGTGAAATAGAAATTACCCTGTAAAATGGTCAATATTTGATGGATTTTAATGATTTTTTAATAATTTTCACATCAAATATCCAACTATGTTATTTTGATGTCATACAACCTTTAATGGTTTAAAAAGACCACTTTCATGGCAAATTTGAGCAAAATAATCCAAACTTGTTGCCATAAGCGTTGAAGTTTTGATCTCTTGCGTAGATGTAACTTTTGCGCATGACCGGAAAAAGCAGATCGTTGACAAGGGTAACAAAAGTGTAATAGCCTGCACAAGTGTACTGCTGCACTGGTTTTCAGTTACTTGTTGCACGTACTGTACCATATACCAAAACGAATGCTTACTAGCTGTGCGTGCCGGTCGATACAATGACACTGCAAAGCAAACTGTGTCCGCTCTTTCTGTGCAATATAAGGTGTACAGTGCGTAGGACTTTAACAAGGTATACTTAAGTAGGCAAATTCTTGCCGTTCTGCATGACCTCTGACCCAAAACAAGATCACTTGTGAAGCTGCCTTAAGGGAAGAACTGCACATTGACTTTACGTTACAAGCAGAATTATCGAGCTAAAATTCACTACTTTTCAGGATTCTTATTTGAAGATACTTGAGTGTTGGGTAAATGTGATGCTATACATCATCTGGCAAATGAGCTGAAATTTTGTGTATCCTGGGCAAGGGCCCAGAAATGGAGTGTATAGTATAGGAACGTAATGCTGCGTCCTGTTCAAGGGCTAAGCCTTTGCCTACTGTAGTATTGCTCGCACGGTACGATGATCATTAATCACACTTGAAACAAAAAGTTACACACATCCTTTCCTATTTGGCAGGAGATAATCACATTTTGTATGGGACTCAATGGAAATTAAGTGGAAACACAATGCAGCACAAAATTTTGTAGATCCCGTATTGACTTTGGCCAGACAGTTTGCAGTACAAAATACTGTATATACTGTAGGCCTACTCGATAGCTAAGTTGTACGCCGACTCAAGTGAATCCTCATGCCAGTATGGTAAGTTGTGCACCACCTTTAGTGAATTTTCATGCCACTACACCAAGAGATCTCCGGCATATAGTACACAAAATGCACACTGGCTAACTTATAATGCCTGTAGGCTACTACCATGCAATGTAGGCTATGTCCTTTGTTTAAAATTCTCTTACTGGAATCACAGGCAGTCCTAGCTTATATAGTTAATACCCTTAGTATATAAAATACCAGAAGGTAGTGCACTCCTCAGTCTATCAGCACCAACTTGGCTTAACTGAATCACAAATTTTATGCCTTATTCTAAATTTTACCTCTTTTCAATGCACACAAATGTTCCAATCATGTTTTAAGATCAGATGAGTAGTATGATGATTCATTTGGACTAAAAATGTCTTCAAAAAAGGAACATTTCTTGGCCATCGAAGTGGTTTAGTCATACCCGCGCAATAGTCGTCGTGCACAATACGTAAGGGGGGTTTTCCCCTTCGATATCCGGTTCTCACATTGGGTAGTTTGGCCTAGCATAACTACGTCATTCCGAGAGGCCGAACTATCCAATGGGAGGAAAATTGCTCCCATACCAGAATGGTCAGCCAGCTGTTTATCTATTTACACATGAAGTTTATTCATCCAGCCTCCCTCATTTCTCCTAAGAGGATTAACAGGGCTCGACAAAGGGCTGGCCCAAGGCCTGTGATTTATGCGTCGGGATATCTAAAATGCCACACAACTGGTCCTCTGGGCCAGTTGAATCTTGCCAATGTTGAAAAGCTGTCAAAGTCATCCTAAAATTGACTCAGTGAAAATTGTTTTTTGCATCATTGAAACCTCAATGTATTTTTGCATTTTGGTTTAAATAGAGTTTTCGGAGCAGTGTTGCCACAAAGGACAGATTCGAACAATCTCACAGATCTGCATGTGCGGATTGTGAATTGCAGTATGTGGTAAGAAAGAAGACACTGTGTGTACTGTATTTGTTGCACTCATATAATGTTTGAGAAAAAACAAACTGCTAAATCAAGGGTTCACAATGTGAAGGATGATTTGAACAAAAACTATTGGATTACTGTACTTTCTGAACTGGATAAGTCCTTGAACTGGACAATATCCTGAGACAGACAATCGTGTATTGTACTCAATTTAAATTCACCAATTTGAAACCCCTTTGCAGCATTGGGAACAGCTATGCTGGGGTAAGTAAATTGCTTAGTGGTTCAACTAGGGACAACTGGGAACTTAATGCCAGGTAGTAGTTTCAACCACCACACCAACTCAGCCAACTCAGAGTTGGCTTTAAGTGGACCTTATGTCAACAATTGTAAAAATGTATATTTTAGAGGCTGGAAAATGAATTTCATTCATCAAACTCCCATTTTTATACTTTTGCTTACTCCAGTGCTGAGATATAAAATGTTGCAATGTATTCATTTATTTGAAATAGCCTTCTTGTATAACCAGTGTTCGAAATAGCCGGTATGGCATTGCAAAATATGACACACTTTCTTGCACATGCGTTGTACTTCTCAAATTGCATAGCCCAAAAATGTGATGCACTGTGTTTGCCAAATTATAAAAAAATGCAGTAGAATGAAGTAACCATATATAAATACACACACAGTGAGGCTTTGTCAGGAATGGACACATTTTCAGCAATTATTCTTTTAGAAAAAACCAAACCACAAGCTACAAAACCTATACGTATTTCCATATTAATCTCACAGCAGTGTCTTTGCAAACACATGATCTGTATGTCTACAGTAGGCCTATACATGTAGCTTACATGTGTATATGTGTCACAGTCAGTATGGCATCGGCATAATGTACTGTACCCTTGAATGGTCCTTTGCTCACACAAATGAAAGTTCAATATACATCAGCCTATAATTTAGCAACAACCCCTTTCCTGTACAGGTATATGGTATATGCCATATGACAACATATTTCGCTATTTAATCCAAAGAACTGTATATTGATATTGTTTCAGTGGAGGCTACTACTGTAGTTCTAGAAAGGAGTTTCCACAAAAATTCCCTCAGTCTAGTACTGTACGTATAAATTTACAAAATTTTGACTAAAGCAAGTCTGATTTCAAGTGACCACGAGGACAGCGGCTCTATGAGATTTTACTGTGTAATTTCTCCATACAGTTAAGTCAACAGAGAACTCACATTGACCTACAGTACTGTACTATGTAAATTATTCAAACAACGTTTATGCCGGCGACTTGCAATGAAATTAATATTCATAATCTCTCACCAAGTTTCTCAATGAATTAATCCCAACCATGTACTGTATGTGTATGAAAGTGTACTTTTCCATTTTCAGTATTTATTCTGATTTTAACATTAATTTAATGTTGAAAGGTTTGTTAACCAGTTAAAAATGTTGGCACACTAAATTGTTTGATGAACTAGTCACGGGTGTACCACATTTTTCTCTGTACAGCACTATGAAATTGACGCTGTATGTAAAGAACTTGGTACTGAACTAGTACATGTACAAGAGTGTAGGTTGAGTCAGCGTTGCTTGTGTGTTCCAGTAAGAAGTTTCCCCAAGGTTACTTAGGCAGAAAAATTTACAGAAAGTAGAGCATATACTGTAAATGACTTTAATTGTCAGGATTTTGCAAGGAATATTTCATCTGTTCTTTGACATACATGATAATACAAAGCTGTCAGTTGTTTCTTATTGTTGCATACTGTGTACACTAACAGTTGAAAACTAGTGATTTTCATTTTTCAGGCAGAATTGCTATACCAAAATGGAAAATTGCTTTACAGAATCATTTTTGTGTAGCACTTTCTGCTACACCCAAATATTTCACTAATTTGAATGCTGTGTACAACTCACAAGTACCAACTTTTGCTTCCTTTTGAATATAATATGTTAACTTTATATGACCTTAAAACATTTACTGTTCCCTTGTAAACAGTAGCTTGTTGTACAGTATGGAAAGGGCTGACAGTATTTAGCCAAGTTGTCCTACAGTATATATAACAGTAAAACAGAGATCACATTTTGGCACAAGGTGCAGTGGCTTTCAATAAAACAAAGAAAAGACAAATACAGTAATTTGAGTATTACAAGAATGACATCACAAATTACTTCACAAGCTGCCATTTCAAATTTGGAGGGAATAAGCTTCAACATTTTACGTATAATGTCAGCTCAGGAATTTCCCTTGAAGATAGGAGTTGAATATTTGGATGCATTTGTCAAGCTCTAATTGTAACACATATTTTTTTTAATTTTAGACTTGAAAGTATACTTTCATGGCTATCTATGGAATGCATAGTAAGTTACTAAACAGCAGGAAGATGCTGTGTACGGGTAAAGTAGGCCTATGCCAGTCAGCCGCAATACCCAAGTAGAGGTGGTATTCTAAGTTCCATACAGTACTGTACTGTACATACAGTAGTTCACACATCAGAGTACAGTAAAGTACAGTACATGTGTTCAGGCTTATAGTGGTTTATATGTACATTGTACAGTATATAATGCCACTGTGTACTTTGTACTGCATTGTCTTATCTATATCCTTATACATACAGTAAGATCTATAGCAGTTAAGGAGACTCAGTTTTTGAACCTTCTTTAATCTATTGTGTCATCTGCCCTGAATTTCTGTCACTGTAAACTTGAGATTACATGGTAAAGTACTTATGTTTGTAAACTTTCCTATATTTAATTCCATCAAGAGCAATCTGGTCTGTAGCCTTACACAGTACTCAGTAGATTGGAGTATTTAGTATGATACTGTAAGCTATTGAAGTAAATCATCGTATTCCTCTTAATAAGTTAAATGTACATCCTACAGTAGCCGATAGTACAGTTACTTTGAGATTGTCTTGATGTTACATACCAATGGTACGATCCATCCTATATAAGTGTATCATATGATTAAAGAAGTAAGCAGTCCCCCTCCCCCCCCCCCCATCCATTGAGCTACCTAGCTAACAATTTCAAGTACGCTATATTTTGGTTCAGAAATGGTAGCCCAGGAAATGCCCTGTTTTCAGTCTGTTTCAGTTTACTCTTTCTAGGGTTACTATTCTGCAGTACTATAGCTTTCCATGTATGCCTTATTTAAATTTGACTCTCTTATAAGGTCCGACCTTATAAGAGAGTCAAATACCATTAATTACCACATCCCTGTGGACAGTTACTTTTGAGTTTATCATGCTGCATGAAAAAGACAGATTGTCTTATTTCCTTCCTCACTTTTTGACATATATGCCTTGGAGATACTGTAACACATGATGCTTTATTGCAACAAACTGTAGCAGGAAGTTCTTCATGGGATTGTATTAGGGAAGAAATATTACTATCAGAATATAATGTTGGCCATGATGTTCAGTAGTCACAACTCTGGTCAGGGTTTTCCATAATCATCCCAATGTTGAAATCTACCTGTTGGAGTAATTTACAGCTGTTATTAACTTGATCACATAGTGGGATGACTGAATTGCTACCACACTGTAGGGTAAGAATGAGGATACTAATCAGAACCAGTGTAAGAAAACCAAAAACAAGCCATATAAGAGATTTCTACAGTATGAATCACATGAAACAAACCATACACGAATAGCACAGTACAATCTGGCTTTAAATGAACATCATTGTAACGTTACATTACCTGAGACCTTTCAAAATTGTTTCCGGGGCAACTCACCCCCGCCCCTCCCCTCCCCGTCACAAATGCCTCCCGAACAAATTTCCCAAGGACAGTTCCAAACTTTCTTTTGGGTTAAGTTGTCTGAGGGGTTATCTTGTGGTGACAATTGCCTGAGGGGTAATGTTATGGATGGAAATTGTCTGCTGAAAGTTGTCCAGGGTGAGTTCTAGGGGGAATTGTTCAGGTGGACTGTGGAAAGTAATTGTTAGTGGGGAGGGGGGGGAGTTGTCTGGTCTTGTCCAAAATTAAATGGCATTCATAATTCTTGAAAATTTTCTTCCACTTAAATTACAGTGACTTAAGTTGAGTCTTTGACTAGACTGAAGTCACTACTGTACAATAATTAAGTGTATGTGCAGTGGGATGAATATTTTTACTGTGCATGCTACTCCTAAACCAGGAATTGTAGGAAAAGACAAAACAATCACTCTACATGAATTTTATTCTAGAATTGTTAATGTCACTATAACAAAGTTTGTCTCTTTTTATTTCAGGAACTGTGATTGTTGGCAAGTCACTTTCTGACCAAAGAAGATGGACTGTGGCTTGTAATGACTCATTATTAGATGTCTTAAAGCTTCCCAGAAGTATAACTTTTATCCTATGCAATTGACCCATAGTTGTCATAGTAACAATGGCACTGTTACACTATGTGAAAAGATCTTTCTTAGTGCACCTATTCTTCTTTGTGATGTTCATCATTTCTGGACTCATTGTAAATATTTTGCAAGTTTTTACACTGCTGCTGTGGCCAATTAGTAAGTCTGTCTACAGGAAGGCAAATGGATATCTTGTCTACCTTCACTGGTCACGTAAGTATAAATGAAGTCTTTTCTTAAGAATGGATGTATCTGCATTATTCACAGGAATTTTCTCAGGAAAAGGTGAGAATTATAATACAATGAAAAAGGAAAATTGGTGGGTAGTAAGGGCAAAGTTACTTCCAACAGTCTGTGAATGTACTTATTCAAATTTTTTATCAGCTAGCCTGTAGTATGCCAAATTTGTTGCAGGACTACCCGCATACACCTTTCAGTGTACCCACAGTATAGTATTTTAAAGTGGACCACCTTTTTTTTGGGGGGGGGGGGGGGGGAAGGGAGGAGGGGACAGACGACTTAGTGTTCAGTGATGCTTGGCTTGCATAATATGTTGGTAGCTGTACTGTACGTGTAGGTATAGGTGTATAATATATATATTGTTATAGGTAGTAGAGGCCATATTATTGTGAGTGGTAAAAAGTATACAGGTTGAGGAATCTTTGAAGCTGGCATGGCAATTTCAATTGAATGTTTAATATTAAGTTTGTCTTTACATGATTTGAAGGGATCAGCTTTATATAGACTCCCACATTGTGGAATCTGTATACATTGAAAATATAATTATGGAGGTTGCCTAGACCATCTTCATATTGCTGTATAAAATAATATACTGCATCTCTCTACTTTGTGTGCATGTTTGGTCTAGTGGTAGAGCATCCGCCTCTCGCGCTGGAGGCCCGGGTTGTATTCCCAGGTCGAGTCATACCAAAGACCTTAAAAATGGAACCTTCTGCCGTTGTGCATGATGCTCCGCATAAGCAATGGAGTAAGGGAAAACAAGCCAGTGAGCCACAACTGGAAAAAAGGCTGTGGCTGGCTCGACTTGAACCAATTGGTTGGAAATTGGGCCGTTAAACCCCATCTAACTAACTACCTTTCTATTTTGTTTTACTGTACCTCCTCACCCCTCCAGCATCTCACTGCCTCCCCTTTCCCCTGAAACTAATATGGGAGACTGGTGCAGCACATGCCATAGGTATGTTAGTCCCTGGTTGGTCTTTACTAACACAGTGTCATGGTAGCACAGTAGCTTTTTTATCATAATGGTACAGCACAGTACTGTAGCTACACTGTACTGGCAGAGAGTATAAAAGTGATGTGCAGTCATTAACAATTAGCTCAATTGCTCAGACCCCTTCTTATTCTCCTCTTAAAATTTAAGCTGATGGTTTAAAAAGCACAAATATTACATGTGGCAAAAAAAAAAAAAAAATGGGTCACCTTGATTAAATTTTAATCCCCTAAATTGTTGTGTAAGTACTCTAAATGACTGATTTGAATATTACCAGGAAAATAGATTTTTAAGGGAAGCCTTTCTTCAGTTGGGAATTCAGACTGTACTGCACCTTTCAGTAGATCATTAAATTATGTGCTGGCAGCTTTATGGTATACATAAATTTATATGAAAAGTGGTACCTGCAGTTTTCAAATGCAAATTTCCTAACAGCTTAATTGGTAATTGATTAAGTTCTTGTTCATAAAGTGATATTTTATTCTACTGGAAGGTGATAGTTCTTAAGTGTTGTAGACGATTTGCTGATAGTGTTGACATGAACATTGCCTGGATTTAAACATGTAGTACAGTATGTACCTGCATGTACCTGCATACAGTACTTTGTAGAATTACAGCTTCACTGAAATGGGTGGACTTGTCACACCCATAGTGCAAACTCTGTGGAGTCTTCTTTGTCTTGAAATCTTCCATGCATAATATGGACAGCTGAATCTTAAATAGTAATAGTCAAATTGTTAATTTTGATGCAGGAGGCCATTAGATATTGTACAATCACAGTATTAAATAAGGTTAATGAAATTAGAAACTTGCAATCTAAGTCATTCATTCCCTTGAGAGCTTTGCTTTAACTTGAAGTTTGTCATCCATTCCTTTTCAGAATTGGTTTTTCTCTACGACACATACTCAGGGTCACATATATTTGTTCATTGCGATCAGAAGTTTTTTGATACCATTGACACGGTTCATGGGTTGTTTGTAATGAATCACACTTATGATCTAGACTGGCTAGCAACTTGGTGTGTAGCTGACAGATATGGTCAACTATTTGTAAGTATTTCTTCAAAACAAAAAATATCACCTGTCATTGAACATAATAGTGTACTGTTGCACCTCAAAGATGGTTTCAAATCTGTAAAATATACTGTACCTGATAGCATTCTCTTCACAATTGTACAGATAACATGGTATGCAACTTTATGACGGCATATACAGCAGGAATGTACAGTACTCTCCATTACATAGACTGGTGGTAACATGTTCATCAAGTGACATTTGTATAATAGTGATTGGTATATGGCGCAATCCATAAATAAGGGGTCCAAAAGTGTGACATGAGGTCAAAATTTAGAAAGCTTAACTGATTGAAATTTTTACTCATGATAGAGTATTATCAGCATTTATAAGAAAAACAAATATTTTTACATACAGCATTATGTACGCAGGAGGGGACTCACTCAAACATATACCTGCCTGTAAATTGACCGACATAACAGGGACACCAAAGCAGTCTTTAATCTCCTCTTAAAAGAACTAAGAAAATCCTAAATGGTTGAAAATTCAC
>WURT03176166.1:0-10363 GCA_009936505.3 Holothuria glaberrima | reverse complement strand
AAATGATTTCGCAATACTTTAGGACCCATATGAAAGCGCCCTCTGTCGGTAAGACGAAACGCCGGGCAGCCCCATTAAAATACGTCAAGTATTAATGCGTTAAGACATTTCGCCTAACCCCCGTAGAAATCTTTTGCCTAAACTTCTTTTTGATAAATTTAAATTTCGATTGAAAATACTCGCCCCACGTGCTGTCGTACTGCTATTGGGTTGATAAATCAGGGAGGGGCATAGAAGTCTGTAAGATGTCATGTCCCCTTCCCAGCGTGGCGTCTTAGATCATAACGCCACACCTTTGGCGAAAATTGACCATCTCAATGCGCCTCCCTTGCAGAAATTTTCACCTTATAACACAAATTTATTCCTCCAGTCCAATGAAGCAAGCCGTGCCCTCCTTCCGCCCCACCGCGTATATCATTATGTTCACGTACATGATAGATCCATATGCTAGCATCACGGCTTATCCATCTGTTTTGGACATTGTATCCCTCCTCTTATCAACTAGTTTAATTAATGGATCTTTAACTATTTAATAGCGATCATTTCAACTAGAAGCACCACTGAAAGGATATAATTTGATACGTATTCAAAAATTTTGCCAGTGTTGTCCTCTTCTTTTATCTGGTGTTTTCTTTCTCTTCTTTCCCCTTCCATTTTTTTCGGAGCAAGGGAGAGGGAGGGCCCTAGCCACTTGAATCCCCGCCTGGTACAAGGTAAGAATTATTACGCCATTTGATTTGACGAGGCTTCCCATAGTACTAAATTTCTAAAATTTCTACCTTGAGATATAGTGTTCAGAATGTTTAGGTTCTTGACCCCTGGTAGCCTCAAATGAATTTTGACCTTCACCAAAAACAATAGTGTTCTCGCAATATGATAATCTACATACCAAGTATGAAAAGTATCATTGCTACGTAAAGTGTTTAAAGCTAACAGTCACAAACACATATACACACACCCAAGCGTACACACCCAAACACTCGCCAGCTTGATTGCACAATTCTTCCGGCTTTGGCAAGAATCAAAAAGTGAGTCGAATGTGTGCTTGTGCGAACTCCTTACGGGAAACCGTTATATTAGTTAATTTACCCTGCAAGTATCATGTCCCGTTGTAGGAGTAATGTAACTGCTACACACTAACTTCTGGTTAGGAAGGGGTATCTACAATTCACAAACGAAACACTTCTGAAAACTGAATAATATAATGTCTGTGGTTTTATGCAGAGATGCAAGATATGTTTACAAGAAATAAAGATGATGTACAGTTCGCTGGTCTAAAAGTAACTACCTAAGAAGCCCATTTTGTTTTACTACCGTTATTCTTGATGATTTTACATATCTGTATTTCGCTTCAGTTTGAAGTTTTATCGAATCCGTACTTCAACCATGGAGTTAGCCATTGTCTGTCTTTCAAATTTATTCTGAGTCACTGCTAAGTTCCTTTCGTGTTCAAAAAAACTAACAATGCAATTGACAAAGATGTCCTCTTCAGGTTGATTTTAACTAACATTTTCTGTGTAATATTTCCTTTCATAAAAAACAAACCATTTCTATTTTCTTGTACTAGGCGGTGTAAGATAATTAATTATTTAAGCCTCAACAAATATATTCTTTATTTTCTTAATGTGATCATACATCATCATAAATCAAGCTTCAAGAATCCCTCTGTTCCTTTACTCCTCTGTTCTTTTATTGAGAGAGAGAGGAAAGAGGACTTTTCACAAAGCATTTGACACTTTCCTTGTACATTGGATATTTGAAGTGAAAAGTTTCTTTACAGTTCCAAACCATTGAACAGAAGTTATACATGAGCAATTAGTTTAAAAATTACACATGGTGATGGTTAGGCTGAAGCCAAGGTCACAGTTTTCTGTGTTACCTATATATGTACTTTTAAAACTTTTTTATACGAGGTAATCCCATAAGTTAAGTAAGTTTGACGAAGTACGAAGTTACAATTGTAGTCCTTTACGTGCCACAGGGTTCGTGTGTTTCGAGAGTACTGCATGTTATTTTATTAACATGTAATTTTACTGTCGCTTTGGTTGTATTTTTACGACAGCTCAAAGGTAAACCTTTCTTTCAAAAAATTTGCTTTCCATATTTTAAGTATTTTTGTTTATAAAAACCGGTTGCACTCATGACGGAATATGATAAGGTAATAAACATCTTACTGTAATGAAACGTTTGATTAAGTTTGATTATGAATACGTGACTGTTTTTGGGTTATGTGCCTTAGCACGTATCTATAAGATGTACAATTACAGAAGAAAACATTAAGAAATACGGAAAGCACAGACAGGGGTTGTGAATGTTTTGTGAGGACTTACATTTGCTGTATGAAATTTCATTTTGCATTTTGCTTTTTTATTGATTACACTAACTTTATTTAACAGTAGTGTTCAAATTTGCACACTCTACAGTTTTTAATGAAAAATCTTAGACAATTGAAATAACCTGTTTAAAACATACAATAGAGATGCAAAAGCTACAATCAAGTTAAAGGTTTAACAAATAACACGTCATTCCATACCTTATGCTCGCACGTACACCACCACATAATTGCTAAAACACCAGCTGTAAGATAGTATAAGAGAAGTGCCAAAATAACCAACTGTCATGATCCGATTGCTTAGGAGGGTCACGACTCATGACATTAAACTGCCAAGAGTGGCTCTGTTCCATCATAATTACTGTTTAAAACAAACATGTTCATTACAGATGGAACAGCTACAATCAAATTAAAGTTGTAGCAAATGCAGAGTTACAAGACGACCAGATTTATTCCGGACATATCCTCTTTTTGAAGACTTACCCAGGCTTCCGTGTGGATTTTTAAAATTGTCTTAAATGCCTCGATTTTTTAAAGTGTTGTCTCAAAACTAATCGAATATCCAAATAACATTGCCGTTAAAAACTGCTATTTTCGAAAAGATTTGGTCAAAACATCAATGGCTGATAAAATAAGTCGCTGAACCTGACCATTTAATCCGTTCTTCAGTTAATCAATTTTAAAAGCGTCCCAATGAAGGGTCTGCAGGCAACTTTTGTCATAGTAATGATTTTAATGTAAAATTTCGGCGGGCTTCGCGCACATTAGTCACGGTCGCAGTCCATACCCCATGACCATTACCGACAATCTAACGCGGAATTATTCTGACCATAACTCTTTCCGAAAAATTGCCGTACATCTTCAACCTCTGTAGGGACAACCCATCAAATCGCAGAGGATCGGAAAGAAACCTCATGAAATGAGAGGTCGTCCACAGTTCAACTTGTTGCATGATGTGACAGATGGAAGTATGTATTTTTCGCCATACATTTTTTCAAAACATTTTAAAGCGCGCTTCGAGCACATTCTTTATCAGTGGATGGTGAATATTAATAGATTAAAGGATTTTACACAGAGAAAGCACTTCAATACATATTTGGAAGTCCCTGACTCTTTGGGTTGTTCCAGCTGCTTTCCTCTAGCTCACTCCCTGTTAGCCTATACACGCTAATCGTCTGAATTGTTATTGTTCATGTCAGTATCATCATTTCATTATCACGATAGAGATTCCGGGTCTTCGCCACCTGGACCGGGATAATACCCCTGAAGAGTACGGCACAAGGTCTCTGGATCTCAAGTCTTCGAAGATCTCTCCTCTTGGAGCAAAATAAAAATAATCATACTTTTGTTTATTTGTGGAGAGTTTTTACAAAGCCGGGTACTTTCAACCTAAAGTGTAGCTTTCTAAAACATGGAATCGCAAGTTAAGAAATGTTTAGATGGAAGTGGCATTTCCTTAAAACTACAAGGCATTGTAAAAACATCCGACGCGCCATCCGACTTTGGTGCTTCCCTAGCTAGTGTCGTGATGATGCATATTGGCAAATTCCTCCTACCAATTTCAATCTTTGTTTAAAAGCGGCTTGCTTCCTTTCCTTCCGTTAATTTGCCATTAGGGACACCAAAAACCTTCCACGCTCTTTGTTCGCATGTGCACACTTTAAGCCGTTTGCTCCTCAATTGCCAGCCCCTGGCGGCACCCTGTGTACGGGATCATTGCCGTTTTGTTTCTTGAAAATCGCAGCAACCCTGTATAATGCCGTTACATGTGGTCCAGTCTGTGTGTGAAAACCCTTCAAACCATATTTATTTTAAAGAAGATTTAGTTTCGTCCCCTTGTTTACCCTATCGAAGTAAGCAATTGGTGATGTCCTCCTTTTACACAAACAAAATATGGTAACCCTTAACAAGCAACACTTTAATTGTAATGTCAAGTAGCACCGGGCCCGTAGCCAGCTTTACATTTTTAGGGGGGCAAGTGTTGTGATTGAGAGGGCATAAAATTTTCGCCTTATTTATTAATTAGGCCTATTAATTATCAGTGGCCCCGCTAGATTTTCGTGATGGGGGGCACCACCGATGATGTCGTAATTATACCTCAGTTTAACTCCCATGTTTGCGTAAATTGCACCCTTTTATGTGCCATGCGTTTTTGCACAGCAGTGGGGATCCTTCCTTTGTCACTACATAAAGGTTCCATACTGAGGGAAGGGTGTAAGGGGAGGAGGTGTTCTTGGGAGGGGTTGTTCCCTCCTCTTGAGAAATTTGTGTTAATTTAAGGTTGATTGATGCACATGGTGCAATCTTTGGGATATTTTCGGAGCTGATCATATATGACTGGGAAATGTCCATAATTTAGTGAATTCTAAGTTTTGGTTAGGTGAAAGAGGAGACTATGCTGTCTAAGAGAAAAATACGTTTTTAACAAATCTCCTGAAGCACCCTCTTTTTTGGCTACTGTACTGCCATCTATTTGGGATAGCTTTTACCCCAAAATACGTGCGTGGAGTTCACAGAAACATTCTCTGACAATTACCCTAATTCCCCTTTACTTCATTTTGCATAAAAGGACATCTAAGGCTGGCAGATACCTGTATAGGGCTCCCGGAAGCTCTGAATCAATTTTATAAAATGTGGCAATGACATAATGATTACAGTGGTGTAGCCAGGATTTTTCTAACGGGTTGCCATGTAGTACGTCGTATGATTGCCGGCCTGGGGGAGGGGTTTAAGGGGAGGGGTGTTCCCCTCTCCTTTGAAAATTTTTGAAAAATTAGGTGTCCTTACATTCAATCTGGTGCCACATATGATACATTTGAAGAAAATTTTCTGTTAAAATTTTTACGTATATTACAGTAGGTACTAAAAGCTGGCATCAGTGAGGGAGGCCCATGGCCCAATTGCCCCCTGAATACGCACTGAATGCTTATTACCTGACATACAAATACAGAGAATGATGCCGAGCACTTTACAACTATCGTATTTTTACTAATTTTGAACGAAAATCCAGACGAATAGCTTCCAGCGATGGGGAATGGGCGGGAAGGAGCGGTGCAGGAAGGTGATATTAGACCTCCCTGATAGGTATAGCAAAAGGAGTTCTGTTTCGTCGTAAGTGTATTAACAGTAACCATCTATACCGATAATGGCTGCTCAGGAAGCGTTCAGTAAAAATTTCTGAAAAATATATTACGACAAATACGTATATTCAAGTTCCAACCTTCCACATCATGCTACAAATTAGATTGAAAGATACCATACTGATACAAGGCCCCTACAGATGGTTGGCTGTGTCTTTTGAAAATGTGATCAGAATAGTACTGGTGCCATTTATTATTACCTTCATAATGGTCATGACATGGGTTACAAACCGTGTGGCATGCGGGCGTAGCGCGCCGAAATTTTTCGTTATATAAGATTTCCATGACAAAACCTGCATTCAGAATCTGCATCGAGACACTTTCAATTGCCGAACAAACCTACATGCCACTCAAAAAGCCAGTCTTTCACCTGGTTATTTGTAAACAGCTTTGGACTTTTGCTGCTGTGCTTCTCTGGGAGTTGCTATCGGAAGATATTGATAATTAGAACAACATTGTGGTAAGATTTGAAGCCCGCGAATCGCGCGAAAATTTTGATAGTTTGCGAAGGATTTGCGAAAATTCTGATAGTTTGAGAAACATTTGTGATATCAAATGATTACAATAGATCCATCACTTGGTCGAAAACACACCTCACCCTACGCCCTACAGCACCCTACGCCCTACAGAAATCTATAGCTTAAACGCCTTTTGGGATCATTTTAAAAATTTTCATGATTTCTCGATTGGGGGCACGCACCCCCCGGGGTCCCGTGCCGGCGCCTATGTTAATTATTATGCAGTTTCAATTTTCATCTGGAGGGCAGAAATATTTTGGGGCATTGCCCCGAAATGCCCCCCCCCCCCGTGGCAACGGGCCCGAGTAGCACCACCCGGACAAAACGGCTAGTGGAAAACACTGCCCCAGGTGCGCAGTCAAGGAGAAGGGTTGGAAGTTCAAACACCAGTAAGTCAAGTGCGACATAAAATGATGCACTCGAATCACCTTTCCAGTGCTTTCCCCTTGGCCTCCACTGGGCAATGCAAGCCTGCAGTCGAGGGGGACATTTCCCCTCCTAAAAAACTTACCATAGCTCAATGCATTTTTGTATAACTCTCCCCCTAAAAATATTTCGCTCCCCTGGGGGCTATTTTGCCCCCTTCAGTATTTTATCTGACTAGGCGCCTGGATGTGCATGAAACCCACTCCGGACAAATTTCTGACTACGCGCTTGCCCGAGGAGCAATCGTGAAAGAAATTCTGGGAACGTTTCTGGAGGTCACCTAATTGTTGGAATGTCTTCTTCATGTGTTACACTTTAACGTTAAGCACTAGTACACTACGTTCCTTGTTTGTGTATGAAATTGTGATTTCAAAAGCATGAAGTAATTATTACTTGTATTATGGCTGCTGTATATAGTCAGAGTAAAGAGGATATTTGATAGTCTACTTTTATAAAGACAGATATTTATCATTTTGAGAATTAAATTGTATTTGAATTAAAGGGGCTCATTGAGTTGATATTCAGTATTTTGTGACGAGAGTTTGAAGGATATCATTTCATGACAATGGTTCTAATTAGCCTCATTACTCATGTACCACTTCCTGTAGTTACCGAAAATGCGAGAAATTGTAGTTTTAGTGTACAGGACATACCTATGATTAATATACCTACTGGCAAAGAGTGTCTGGTCACCTGGTCACGAATTTGTAATGTTTTTGATCATTAATTACCCTATCATTGCCATTTTAGTTGTGTATTAGATGTACAGAGTCTTTTAGTCTGACCATTTACCATCAAGATGTGAGTAAATCTCCACAGGCGTCACAAAAATCATGAATTTTGTGAACCAACTCAATGAGCCCCTTTAAAAGGCAATGAGCCCCTTTAAAAGTAACGGACATGAAAAAATCGAAGGGAGGCTTTTTCTTAAGATGCTGCAGCTGACGACATAGTGTACCAAATGTCAGTCAACGTGAAAAGGCTTTTAGCACCTGGAACACACCAAACACAGTTTACGACAACGGCAATAGCTGACAATGGATCCAGAGACGTAAAAACAGTGGTGAGCATCCACCCTTAAAATCTATAAAAGTATCTCTCCCATTAATCAAGAAGCTGTGAGTAAAACTGTTAAAGCCACGTTCAAGAAAGTCTCATAGTGCACGGTGT
This sequence comes from Holothuria glaberrima, assembly GCA_009936505.3. Taxonomy (NCBI): domain Eukaryota; kingdom Metazoa; phylum Echinodermata; class Holothuroidea; order Aspidochirotida; family Holothuriidae; genus Holothuria; species Holothuria glaberrima. Next base: position 2,777 of record WURT03176166.1, on the reverse strand, counting down.
TACATCTTGCACAATGATATCACCATGTATCGTCTTGGACGTGACCTCAACAGTTTTCTCTGCAACTGCGTCACAACGGTTTTTTTTTTTTGGTTAATTAAAACTGTTTGAGAAACAGTTATATTTCGTGTTGAAAGAAATAAAGTAGAATGTAAAACCAAAAATGCAAATGACATTGGAATAATTTTAAAGTTTCCATTATTTTCATACACATCTTAAAACGCTTTTTGAAGTTATTCTTAAAGTTGAAATTAAGTTTTCCTATCTTTACAAAATTATGATCGAAAATGTTTGCAACTGTGTACATTTTAACGATAACGCATATAGCAACATTGAACAACATGAGATATGAGTTATTACTTTCTTTGCAGTTAGTGTTCAACTCTTCTTTAAATAGATCACTTCGTGATAAAGTTTCTTTAAAGGGCAATTCTCGTCATTCCAGACAGGTCCATTTCTCCCAACTAAGCAACTTGTAGCCCCTCCCATAACTGTATTAAGCTTCTCCAATTGTGCAGACGACATACAAGGCTACTTTGTGTAATCCAACACACTCTCTCTGCATTGTGTGGTATGTAAGCTACTCTGCATCTTTTGAATTTTCAAACTTACTTTGATGTTCATCAAAGAGCAGTCACCAACTGAGACTTTTGATACCCCACACTAAAAATGTAGTTTGTGATGATGAATGTCTAACTTAAACCAAACTTTCCATGTTCTTCCAGAGTAAAAACAACCATCAATACAATCCATGAACGTTATAATAATTATGTTGTATTCGTCTTGCAGTCAATATCTGATACATAAAGCTTTTGCCCTGTAATTATTTATATAAGAGTTCACGCTTTCATACAACTTTGTGGAAAATATTAATCTAACTACTTGTAAAACAATTATTTCTGTTTTCCCAGGTTTTTTTTCTGTTCCATTATTTCTTCCTTCAAATAATTTTTTCCTTTTAATTCCAGATTTTAAAGTCTGACATAAAAGTAAGCAAAATTATCACCCGAAACGGAAAGTTTGGATTTATTAACAAAGTGCAAATCAACTTCTGGTATTGCTACAAGTCCTGGTGGAATTTCAGGCTGACCGGTATGATCAATACATGCATTTATCAACAATTATATACCAAAAATAAAGCATAAAGTAAAACAAAAATGAGTTCTGTCAATTATCAAAGGGGACAAAGTGAAACAACATACTCCTCAGTAGTCCTCCACCGTTAACTTGTTTTACTGTTCAAAGCGTGTTGAAATGGAAAAAAAATCAAATTTAGTAAAATATATGTCACTTCAGTTCAAGGCAGTTCACTCGTGCTCATAATGGCCTCAAGTTATTTATGCCTGGAAGCAGCTATAAGTAGAAGAAAGTTATAAGATATTTGTAAGTTAAAACCATGTGATGTTGCTACATCCATGACAGTTGGTGAGTTTGGTCGTACATGTACGAAATCTTAAATATTTTTGTAATGAAAGATCTCAATATTTTATAACCAGAGCGAGCTTGAGCTTACTTTTTCTTTTGACTATCATTCAATTCCTTTTATGGCGGGCCCAATTTCAACTCGAAATTACCCCACTTTATCTTGTTCACTTTACCCCTGACAAAACAGGGTTAAATATCATAACTTAAGACCAGGACTTAGTTGGGATATATGCCCCTAAGCCTTCTGCAGACGTAAACCCATGGTGGGGTTTTAAAATAATTTACCAATTTACCAATACAGTTTCAATGTTTTACTTCGTTTGCAACGGACGGGTTATCCATGTCAAAATTTCCTTCTGTGTTGACCTCTCCATCCCTTCACTACTTTACCTCAGTCAGCCTGATAGGCTGAGTGGGTCAAAGTTTCGGGACACTTTTTCTTCCTTGACCCCCTCCCTCCGCAGATACGTTACAGCAGTGGTTCTCAAAGTGGTCCCTATCGCCCCCCTGGGGGCGTTGGGAAGGCTAAGGTGGGCGTTACCGAGTACATAGGGAATAGGGGGCATTAGCACTGATTTGGGGGTCCCAGGCGATAACGATACATCAACGCAGCGATTTAGGGCACAATAAAGCATCCAGGGGTCTGTCCCCCTTGCTAGTTATTCCCCTCAACTTCTTACTCTCTCCACTCCCACCCTCTCCCTCCCCTGTCCCTCCCTTAAATAAATTTTGTGACCCAAAATTATCCAAAAATGGTATTAAAAATTTGAAAACTCCACCCCTAGGTCCAATTTCTTCTGCGTTTGGATTATAAACTTAACTGAGAAAAAATAATGTTGAGCATCTGACTTTAAATGGATGGACGAGGGGTGGGGTAGTGGAGGGGGCATTGGGACAGTTCAAGATAGTGGAAGGGTGCGGTAGTCTAAAGAAGTTTGAGAACCTCTGCGTTACAGCCAACGCTACCACAATCCAGACATCGTGTAGAAATGTCACTAACAGTTGTCTTTTACGTAAATGAAAAATGAATACATGTCAAACAGATGTGAAATGCCCAAATCACAAATATGTAAAGTAATACTAATTTTGTGTTCTTATGACTTTCAAATTTCTCCACATTTTCCAATAAAGTAAATGAACAATACATTTTCACTACAGAACTGACTTTAAGGATCACAAATTACCACGGGCTCAGGTTATTTGTAGACCCTTTCTGCACTTTCGGCTGCCATGAAGACAGAAATCGTACAACCTTACTGTGCAAAATAAATAAATAACTATATATATATATATATATATATATATATATTTGCATATACACCTAATACACCTAACACTATTTACACATTCAA
>WURT03176155.1:0-10364 GCA_009936505.3 Holothuria glaberrima | reverse complement strand
ATACGGAAGCTTTAAATTCCCTTTCTTTCCCGGAGTTGCCGACGGATTCGGTCACTCGTCCAGTTACACCGACGGCCGTTGATATGGCCGTCATATTCATGGTGAAATAACCGATAACAGACTGGCCGTACTTTCCCGTTCTCTTTTTTCTTTCCATTCCCCGTCTTCCCTTTCACTCCCTTCCTTCCCCTTTCCTTTCCTTCCCCTTTCCTTTCCCTCCTTCCCTCTTTTCCTCCTCTTATCTTTTCCTTCCCCTCTCCCCTTTTTGCCGACAGACCAAATATTGGGGGGGGGGGGGATGACACCCTCACACCCCCGCTCGCTACGGCCCTGATTCACCGGCAGTTCACTTGCTTGTATCGGCCCACATGGAGGAAAAAATGTAACTGTTACACTTGAGTAGCAGTTCCGTCATAGCCAGCAGCGTAGCCAGGATTTCTCTCACGGGGGTCATGCAGTATGCTGTATGATCGCCGGCCTGAGGGAAAGACTGATCCTCTCCCCTTTCAAAAATGTTTTGAAAAATAGGAGTCCTTACATGCAATCTGGTGCTACATTATGCTACCTTTGAAGTAAAAATTTGCGTTCAAAAATTTACCCATTTAGGTACAAAAAAAAATGGTAATTGGTATCAGTGAGGGAGAAGGGGTAATGGCCCAACGCCCCTTCCTTACATACGCCACTGTTCATAGCTTCCTAATGCATGCACTTTCCTGCGTTTCCGAAAGACTTGGATTAGCTACATATACGGGTGTCACGTCGATTGCGGTTTATCTCCGTAAACCTCCCAAACTGCATAATGGTAGCCTAAAGTGATCATTCTTTACCCGTTAACCCCACGGACTGTAGAGAATTTTCCTGCACCAACGTAAAACCTAGCAAAGAAAACAGCTATACAGGGGTACAACTAATCTAGAAATTTCTCATAATAAGAAATTTCCTCGTAACTAAACATATGTTTTTGTGGGTAACACGTTTGTGCATGAGGCAGCGGCAGCACCAAGGGGGGGGGGGGCATAGGGGAATTCCCCCAGTCAGAACGTTTGCCGATCAGATGCTCCCACTCAGCTCCTGAAGTATAGTGGCCTGACAGGAGGGTAAGCCTAATGCAGTAAAATAATTTGGAATTTTGCATTGGATGATGCATTATAAACCAAAATATACCTATTCTGAGACTTAATTTGTCACCCAGAGATATGCTAAAACTTCAGAGCTTCCTAGGGCTTTGCCCCTGGACCCCCACCAGAGGCCCTAAGGCAGGCTCTGAACCTCGACCACTTAGAAGTAAAAGTGGCCTGGCGGAATAGGCTTAAACTAAAATTATTTGGAATCTTTGCATTTTGTTATTCCATATGCACCAAAATATACCTGAGACTTAATTTTTCACCAGAAAAATGTTAAGATCTTAGAGCTTCCAGGGCTTCGTCCCTGGACCCCCACCCCTAAGGTTGGCCCCCTGGACCCCACTCGCTTTAAAGTGTAGTGGCCTGACGGATAAAACAGCCTTTTACATTGAATTATTTGGAATCGTTGCCTTTGATGATGTATTATGAACCAAAATATACTTATCCTAAAACTGAATTTTTCGCCCAGAGATATGCTGAAACCTGCAAACCTCAGAGCTTCCAGGGGCTTCGCCCTCTGGACCCCCACTGAGGCTTTGCCCCCTAGACCCCACCCGCTACAGCTCGCGCTTTGCGCTCGATTTCGCGCTACGCCCCAAATTTTCCCCCAACATTTTCTTTTGCCCTCCATTTACCCCCCCCCCACACACACACACTTTTAAATCCTGGTGCCGCCATTGCTATGAAGGCGATTTGTTTAGGCGGATGCCACGTCTTCTGCTGGTAGCAAAAATCACTTTCCGGAAAGGCGTGTGCAAAACATCAATGGAAACCTGACAAGAATACGAACTCATTAAGTGGCGCACCACGATAGGGTCTCGTGGGGCCTCCAGGTCCATGTCCACCGAGTTACCGTCAAACTTTCAAAATTACTCAAAACGCGTTTACGATATAGACCTAGCTTTTCAAGAGAGATACGTTATATAAGAAAAATAGTTTCTCTTGAAATTTGCCCGAAAATAGCGTATATTTCGCCAAAACCAGGTTTTTCGGTAGAACTAGGAAAGTAGTTAGAATGTGTGAACTAAAAGACAGGGTCAATGAGGTAAGAGATTTATTTGAAGAATATTTTCTTCTCAATTGTACTGTACCTGCATGCGACAATGCCTCACGCAGTCTCTGAACCCCTAACCGTAACGCTACCTTAACCCCCACACTGGGGTATCCATGTACAATTAATTAGGTTAACCACCCCCCTCCCCCACAAAAAAAAATCTGTTAAGGAGTGAAGATTGTTGGAATACACGTGAAAATTATTGTACCCATTTTATTCACCTATGATGAGAAAAATAGCTCTTTAATCGAGTCACATAAAAGTATCAAGGATTGTTCATCTCATGGATATGTTTTCGAAGTTCATTAGCTCTCATCTAAGTAACCTGTACTCTCAGTCATCAACATCATATTTTACAAAATCTGAAACGAAAATCCTTGTCAAATAAAACCTCTGGAACTAATTTTAGGCGGTCTTACTGTTAGGTATTGCACGACCTTCGGGGGTGGGGGTGAACTGCCCCTGGACCCCACCAGGGACACTAACCCTGAACCCCACACGTGCAATCTTGCACATCGCGCTTCTGGTGCATATTTGGTGCACATGTTACACTCTACGTCAGTCGGGGAATCACAGATTGTGCCCCTCCTCCTCCTCCGAAATTCTGCAAACGCCACTGATATACGTTTACGTATGAGGATCCTCCGGTCATTAGCCTGTTAGCAATTTCCTGTTCTGGTTTGCAGAATGAATGGGAACTGACCTGACCGTCTGCAAGCCGAGCTGCCAAATACTTTCTGTACGTATACCAGATAGCCGTAAATTCTTCTGGATGCTGGCATAGACGGAAATCCCAGGGGACAGCGTCATATATTACCCAACTTTGTTGAGATGCTCCACTGAGGGAAGTTCACAGGATAAATATTTTGCTTCAAGGCTACTGTACCGTACCTCTCCACCCCTTCTCTTCACACAAATCCCGGCTTTTGTATTTTTTGATGAGTTGTGTTCATATTAGAAGTACAGTTAATTGAATTGAATACAGGACACGCTCATTATTATTTCACAAATAAAAGGCATTAATGATTGGATTAAATAGCCCGCTTATATACTGAGCTGTTTTCATTTATACTTCAAATTGCACTTTATACTGTCTTGGTTTTCTGAATCAGTGGCGCCGCCAGACTTTGGTGATTGGCTGGAGGGGGAGGGGCACCACCGATGATGTCGTAATGCCTCCTCAGTTAATCTCCCATCATGTTTGCGTAAATTGCTCCCTTTTTGTGTGCCCTGCGTTTTTGTGTACAACAATGGGGATCCTTCCTTTGTCACGACATAAAGAGGCCGTCTTGCGGGAGGGGTTCCCTTCCCCCTTTAAATTTTTTGAAAAATTAGGTGTCCCTACATGCAATTTGGTGCCATATATGCTACCTTCTAAGTAAAAATTTCTGTTAAAGAATTTTACGTATTTTTAGGTACTAAAAAACAGAAAAAATACGCTACTGAATACTTACTACCTGACATCCAAACGATACTATAGAGTATGATGCCGAGCACTTTACAACTATCGCATTTTTACTAATTTTGAACTAAAATCCAGACGAACTGGAAGCTTCCAGCAATGGGGAATGTGCGGGAGGGAGAGGTGCAGGTAGGTAATATTAGACCTCCCTGAAAGGTTTAGCAAAAGGGGTGAAGGACTAACAAGCGCGTTCCAGAATGTTTTTTCCTCGTAAGTGTATTAACAATCACCATCTATAACGATAATAGCTACGCGCGAAGCGATCGGTAAAATTTTTGTGAAAAATGTATTACGGCAAATACGCACTTGCAAGTTCCAACTATCACATGCTACAAATAAGATTGAAAGATCCAATATTGAAACAAGGCCTCTACAGATGTCTGGAGATGAATCTCTGTTTTTTTAAATTGTTGTGGTCAAAATAGTGCCGGTACCATGTATTAACTTCATAATGGTCATGAGATGGAATGCAATTGGTAATGCACGCGCGTCAAGCGCGCCGAAATTTTTCGTTAAATAAAATTTCCCGTAGCAAACCCTGCATTCAGAATCTGCATCGAGAGACTTTTAATAGTCGAACAAACATACATGTCACTCAGAAAGCCAGTCTTTTACCTGGTGATTCGTAAATAGCTTTGGACTTTTGCTGCCGTGCTTCTCTGGGAGTTGCTATCGGAACACTCCGCGCGCGAAAATTTTGACAGTTCGCAAAGGATTTGAGAAAATTCTGATAGTTTGAGAAACATTTGTGATAAAAATGATTACAATACATCCATTACTCGGTCGCAAACACACCTCACCCACCCCTACAGAAATTTATAGCTTAAACGCCTTTTGGGATCATTTTTAAATTTTCTGAATTTTTTGACTGGGGGACATGCGCCCTCATCCCCCCGTGCCGGCGCCTATTATCTGGATTCTTCTTCACAACAAATAATAAGAGTAATGCCACTCTTCATGGGCGTAGGAAGCGGGGACGGGGCTAAAGCCCTCAGTCAAAAATGTGGTGGGGCGGAACTATGGTTCCGCCCCCTTCAATCCAAAGGTGAAAATACCCTTGCTGTATTTGTTTCATCTGTAAGAAATGTCAAAAATTTGCTAAAAATTTCCTAAAGGGAGGACTCCTCCCCTAGGACGGTGATCCGAAACAACGTTCAGTGCCTCCAGTCTCGAACAGCTTCCTACGCCTATGTCACTCTTACCTAAACCCAGCATCAGCAAAATATCTCGTTGGCTTCTCCCCTTTTGTGTTGTATAATACACTTGCCTGCTGAGAAGAATCTCCAAGACGGAAGCGCTGTAATTTTCAGCATGTTCAAATGTCGCCCTGCCACGCACGTGTAATTTGTACACTAATGCAAACACTTCACTGCACTGCACTTTCACTGACCGCTTATTACACACACCTGACACAGCCATTTGGTCTGTCAATTTGATGTGTCTCGTCAGTACGCTGCTCTACTCATATCATGCTGTTATATATGCAGGCGCTGCATGCAGCATGCACACGTACGAAGAGGTGTATGGCTGAGTACGTTAATTTAACGGAGCAATTTAGTAGTTATGCTGGTTGCCTGACATTTTTGAAGGAGTGTCGTCAGTTAAACATAATTGCCGAGGAACTTGTTCCCTCCTTGGAGTTACAGACTTTCCTGTGATAACCGTGTACTCGCTAATATCGGCAAGGATTTTTGGAATGCTGGGACTAACTGAGTTGTTCTGTTGGACCGGACCTGCCTATATCACAATGTATTAGCCTATGATTACGAACTTGACAACAGAACGCGTTCGGTGCACGGCACGAAAGCAGCTGTGTTAGGCCTAATAGATTTTCTTTGTTTCTTAATAATCAGTGTTGGCAGATGAGCGGCTTTTATGACATTAAATATACCGTGTATAGCAAAAATAGCATGGATGGATACTGTGAAACAGCCTGCCACTTAATAAAATTAATGATGGAGGCCTAATGTTTGGCCTAACACTGCATTAACTCTATTAAGCTATTCCGCACCTATTTCCAGGCTACCTACTGTAAGCCTAGGCCTATATTACCATCCGATATGACCACGGCCACGGTTCGGTACACATGAAAAGTATCGATCGTAACTGTAAGACGGGGCAACATAAAGTGGCCTTTATTTATTAGGCCCTACGGCTTGTTGGTGATTTATAGTATTACTATTTACTTTGAAATACTTCGAATACAGTATGCCAGCATCTGGTGGCAGGTAGCATTCTGATGGCATCTTAGGTTGATATGTAGTAGAAGCATAGGCCTAGTTATGATGATCTGTTTCTAATGACTATGGCTGGTGTTTGAAGAGCATCGATGTACAGTATAGGCTAGGCCCAAAGTGCCAATCACATATCCAGTAACATTCTTTGCCGAACTGGGACTTGGCTAATGTAACCCGTAGTTTTCAAAAGCAGCAGGGTCTATTACTAGACTGAAACTTGGTTGGTCACTGGCAGATAAGATGGAGGATAACAGCAACTCTTCAACTTGTATCTTGGGAAATGAACTGTTCCAGGCTCTGGTCCTCATATTCTTTTCAGCTCTTGCAATTGTTCTTGCTATAAGCAAAACTGCAAGATTTTATTGTAAATACTGGATATTTAATTCAACCTTTGGCATCCTTGGTATCATTGCTCTACCTGTTCTGATGCTTTCACCAGGAGATAGCAGTAATGCCAGGTGAGAAATATGAACACAACAGGGGTGTTATGGGGGGGGGGGGGGGGGGGGGGGGGAGGTGGGGAGATAGCAGTAATGCCAGGTGAAAAATATGAACAGACCAGGGGTGGTATGGGGGCAGGGGGGGGGAGATAGCAGTAATGCCAGGTGAGAAATATGAACAGACCAGGGGTGTTATGGGGGGTAGGGAGAAGATAGCAGTAGGCCTAATGCCAGGGGAGAAATATGAACAGACCAGGGGTGTTATGAGGTGGGGAGGCAGGGGGCATTGCCTCTATCAGGAAAAAATCATCAGGACATGGTAACAGGTATAAAGTCAAGGAACAGTATGCAATCCCCAATAGCAACCAGTTACCAAGGCAGTTTCTTGTTTTAACTCTCTGGAATTTTAGATTGTGAAATTAAAACCCCAAATTATATGTTTTTTCTAAGTTTTAAAAACTCAAAATTTTCAGCCCAGTCCAGCCCCCCCCCCCCCCCCCCCACACACACACAAGCAAGAGAAAGTGGTTGTCTGATGTAACTTTTACTCGTCTCAGACGATAGGACGAGTATTAAATTTCAGCCCTGAAATAAATAAATACCTGTGCAGAAATTGCTCTTCAGATTTTTTTCCTTTTTTTCTTCTTTTTTTTTTTTTTTTTTTTTTGCGACATTCCCTTGCATCACACAAATACAGCAGGCTAAAGCACTACCCCTGCACAAGTCCTATGTCATTAAAGGCTATTGAATCTATTTTTTTTCAAGTGTAAAAGCCACTTTTTTGTTTGTGTTGGTTGCTGTAATCATCTTGCTTTCAGCAATTGAATACTGTACCCTTACTACCTTGTCCTTTCTGAACACCAACGTGTCTGTAAGCAATGGAAACGCATCAGACTTTACCTGAACTATTTTACCTGTAATCACAGCCAAAGATCTCTATAAGGCTATTCCCTTATCAAACTACTTGGTCTAACCTGCAGTAAACAGGCAAAAAGAGACCTGTGTATTCTTGTGCATGTGTGTATATTGTGTGTTCATATATGCGTGTTGTTTAAGTGTCTTTCAATCTATATTTTTTGTTTAAAAGAAACTCTTTTGTTTGTATTTCTCAAGATGTTTTTGTTTCCAACTATGATATAATTTCTTGACACCAATCAAGTGTGCCACCTAGGCAAATCAGTGTAACCTGAACAATTTTCCCTTTAACCTACAGGAGCCACATGATCAGGCAATTTCCTTTGAATACTTTGACAGCAGCTCTAAAACTTCAAAGAGTAAACTGGGAAAACACATGCTCTTTTTGTGGGGAGGGGGAGGACATAGGCAACGGGAATATCTTTTCTATGGGAAATGAGCCATTTTTGCCAAAGGAAAACCTGTGCTACTGTATATACCTCAGAAAATGCTGCTAAAGTCTTTCCAGAACTCTGCTTGTGATTTGAATTTGTCTATACAGGCAGGGTCTGCACCCCCTTGCGCTTGGCTTGAACAAGGTGGAGGCTTCCAAAATGAAAGCAACCATAAAACTTGTATTCAATTTTGTAAATATCAAATGGAGAAAATTCCTATAATGCTTGTCTCTAACTTTTTGAAGATTTCATTTCTTTCAATCCTGCAGATATGCTGGAATTCTTACAAGAATGTCGATAAAACATATGTACGGAATTAAACTGAAAATATGTGGATGGGAGAATCTAAAAAAGGAGAGACCATTCATAATAGTTTGCAATCACCAAAGCTCTGTGGATAATATAGGTAAGGTTGACAATTCTGCTGGTATATGACTGAGAAAATGGTTGTTTGACATTACTTCAGTCATGAAAGCAAAAGGAATGGAAGCAGGGGAATACCCTTTCTTTTCAAAAGGAGAGGGCAACTCCCTGCCCCAACAGAATTCCAAGGAGAAGTGCTGTATATACTGTACTGATTGAAGGCTGATTCAAAATTTTAATTTGTATGCAGGAATTTTTATTTAAATTCCTCTCTTTGTATTTAAACATTCCATTTTGGCAATAACAGTAGCCCATTTGACAACACCAAAGGCCCTCATGTTGCTTCCCTAGGGCCCTAAGAAGATCGCGTGTTTGGTCTTGTGGTAGAGCATCCGCCTCTCGAGTGGGAGGCCCGGGTTCAATTCCCAGGTCGAGTCATACCAAAGACTTAAAAAAATGGAACCTTCTGCCGTTGTGCGTGATGCTCCGTATTTAAGCAATGGAGTAAGGGAAAACAAGCCAGTGAGCCACAACTGGAAAAAAGGCCGTGGCCAGCTCCACTTGAACCAGTTGGTTGGAAACTGAGCCGTTAAACGTCATGAATCTAACTAACCTAGGGCCCTAAGTATCATATCATTTAGAGTAAATGAGGTAAAACATTGGGACTTAAAGTCAGACATGTATCGGAAACTTTGTAACATTTCTATGAATTATCATTTGAGCCTAATAATATCCGTTGGGTGGTATCTGCACTTTAGTTTTACTGATAGAAACATAGGATGAATGTTAGAAAAATCAGGCAATGCAAAGTTTTCCCTAGGTTTTAGAGAGAGTGAGGTGGTATTAGTCTATGTGGGTAATATACAACAGGAGTGCCAGCTTGGTAACAACCGTGAGGGAGACTATCAATACTTCTACAGCTAGGACAGTAGAGGTAGCGATTATAGCAAATTTCTGTGAGGTGGTGGTCAAAATCTGTGAGGTGGCCACCTCACAAAGAGAATGCCAGGGGAACACATTGCAATGCCAGCAGTGAATACTGATACTGTAATTTGTCTGTTACACAACTGTACATTATTATAAATGGCTTTAATGACTTTTTTGCAGGTATGATGGAGGTTATCCCTGAGAACACTGTCTGCATGATGAAAAAATCTCTCAAGTATGCAGGTCCATTTGGGTTGGCAGCCATTTTATGTGGGACAATATTTGTTGATCGCAGCAATCCTGAGAAAGCTAAGCAAGCGTTAGAAGATACCGTCCAGATCATCCTTAAAGAAAAGGTATAAAATGCACTTCATATTCCTCATGAATAGCTTTTCCAATCCTACATGTACATCTTCTTTGACAGGACCAAGAAACACTTCTTGACAGGCCTGTATGGCTATTAAAGGCATATTCGAGTGGCATTTCACAAGGGTCTCATGTGGAATAGAAAAAATTCCATTTCATGTCTTGTACAGTAAACCCTGTAGTAATACCCCATTCCTAACTCAAGAAAACTTATTTTAAAGATTGGTTATTTGTCCAAAAATACCCAGATGTCATCAAGGTCACAGAAGGAAAATTAAAATGGGCACATTGCCTCAGATTCTCTTTGTTTTTCTTCATAAATGAATGTCCAATTTGTCCTTGAAATCTGATACTGTTGGAATGAATATTTTGTTTGATATTGAAATTTTTTCTACATAGAACTACATCATATGAAGGGAATAGCAAGTAAAATTTTTTTTATAAATATTCCCAACAGCAGTGTCAACATCATGAAGAAATACAGCACTGTGGCAATGTGCTGCAATACCATCACAGGTTTCCCATAATGCATTGTACCTCTAGAAAAAATACAACATCCCCTTGAAATTTAGTATCTCCCAAATGCTACAGTACTGTACATGCTATTAATATGTGGTTTTCAACTCCTAAAGCAGAAACATTTTCTGCTTTTCTTGGTGCCATTGAATTCAGTTCCTGGAAAAACCTTTTCATTTAAAGACTTTCCATGAAGTTGGAACCTGGGAGTACTACTATATAGACAGATAAATACAGTAGCCATAAAACGATGTTATGATACGCTTTTCGGTTACTAGTCATGCTTTTACAGATATGGAAATCTCTTTATCCTATATATATATATATATATATATATAAAACGTTAATTCCTTTATGGCAAAAGTCTTCATATCTTCCTACCTTAAGGCAAAAAAAAAATAAAATACATAAGCATATTTCCCCCCCCCCCAACGTCCCCAAGATATAATCAACGTTATTTCAATGGCCTGCCATCCGTGCGTGTTAACAGGTAGGTGTCCGTAAATTCGTCGACTTTGAAGTAATA
>WURT03176134.1:0-10364 GCA_009936505.3 Holothuria glaberrima | reverse complement strand
TATATATAAGGAAGTATTGGTGTGACGTTGCGACTTTTAGTGTATAGAAACTGAAGGATGATACTACTAATGATGGAAGAACTGTGCTTCATGCTGGATTCGAACCAACAACCAGTCGCTCTACGTTCGACTTGCTCTACCGACTGAGCTTACGAAGCATCTGTCGATAGAACTGGTCAGTTAAATTCGAATACCACACGGGACAGTCCTTCGATCATTGCGTCATATATATATATATATATATATATATATACAGACGTAGCGACTTTATATGAATGAGTCAGTTTAATCTTCATTTAGCGTTGACTGACTGACTCACACACACACACACACACACACACACATATATATATATATACGTGGTTTTTTATTTCTTTCTCAACTATACTGTGGATAATAAATTGACGAACGAATGTTGTTAGGTTTAATTGCTGGTTTTGTCACTCCTCCTTTCATCTTGAAAAAATTTATTTCTAGGCCGAGAAAAACAATTATCCCCTCCATGACATGATTGTTATAACCAGCAGCTTCTCGCTGGTGACGTATGACAGCTAGGTCACGGTCAGGTGTTTAAATTGGGAAAATGAAGTGATCTTGTGAAAAAGTGAAATCAGTGAACAATAAGAAACACAAAGAATAATGTAATCTTCGGAGTTGCAAATCTCATCTTTCTCACATTCTACTCATATCCTTTGGTTAATGGAATTTTACACCATACTGATAAGCAAATTATGCCAAGTGACTACTTACAGGACACGTGACACCGTACAGTCTTCTGGTCCAAAAGAAGATCGCAACACGCTTTTTTGCAATATTAAGGCCAATTTGACATTTGACCTATTTTTAATTTGGAGTTTTACCTCGATCCTTTGCAACCGAAATGCACCACTTAAAAAAAAAATCCCACCAAATCTTTATTTATCGGTTGCTTAATCCTCAACATACTGATAAGTAAGAACAGGCTAAAAACCAATAGACTCATTCAGTGTTCACAAACAAAGGACGTCCGGCTGGTCGGCAAAAGAGATGGTAAGGCGCGCTTGCGCTGTCGTCACAATGAAAGGTAGATTCCAATTCGTCTACTTTCTGCGTGCAATCGTGCATGCGTTTTCACGCGCAACACCTAACATACACGCATGTGTTCTTGCGCATGCCCTATGCCAACTAATGCCAACCAGTGACGTAACCGTGAACAGCCCAATAATTGGTTGATAACCGACCTTCGGCCTCTGATAAAGCCAAGAAGTAAAATTTGGAGGGATAAACCTCAGTGTAAGAAAGCATCCTCTTTCGGCAAGGAATAACTAACCCTATGGGCTTTCTGGTTATAGTTAGGTACCTACTTTCACAGCTTGAACCTGGTCGAACTTACGGTTGAGGAAGAGCTCGCGACACCCTTTTCCTAAAAATTAAGCCAACTTCACCTTTGACCTTTGTTAGACCGTTGACCTCGACCCTTAGCAACTGTGAATTATTTTTGAAATTTTTTCTCATCATTCTCTATGTCGTGCAAACGAATGATTTGTTGTTAGAATCAAAACGCTTAAACTTTGTATTTCGGGGTGAGAACATTTTTAGAAACAAAATTGCCAGCACCATAGCCTGCGGGGGACGGGGGGGGGGGGAAACGGCCCCTGAGATTTCCAAATGAAAATTGGCTTACTTGAAAAAAATACAATTGTGATTTCAAGGCCCCATAAATCTGGAAAATCGCAGTCCATTTTTAACCACCGCCGTAGACGTATTCCTATGCGGGTTTCTCTTCTTGTCAATGAACCATCTTCCTCCTACAAAATACACCGATTAAATACACCCGCATGTACGCTGATTAAAGATAAATAGCTTATGATTACTTTTTACTATTAGCTAAACTCAATGAGTTGGCAAAAAAACTTTTAATTTAAAGGGCATAAGTAGTTCCCGCAAACTCATTTGAAACAAAAGCTAATTGCACAAATATTCTCTTATTTCATTTCCAGTATCTTTTTTTCGTGATATGTTAGAATATAGATATTACATACTAAAGGTTAACCAAGGAGTTACAATATACGTCACATGACTCAGTGAGAAAGCATACTGTAACATAATTCTCAAAAGCCGTTCATAAATAAGATACCCGGGTACAAAAATTCAAATTGGGGTGACTGAAGTTTCCCTTTAAATGGAATCTAAATTTTCTTCTTGAAACCAAAATTTGTTTCTTAAGCATGAAATATAAAAGTAAGGAATGTTAGAATGTTTAGATGCAACTATAAGTTCTAAAGTGTGTCATTTTCCTCATTTGGGAGACATTTCGACCGAACTTTTTCTTGCAAAGCCCAAGCTACTGTTATGCACCAACCTTTGGTGGCCCCCCCCCCCCAGTGTCGTACTATGAGCGCTAGGGAGAAACCCGCAACGGTTACCAGCCTTGTAAGGGCACATGCCATTGCCGAAAAATTCAGTAAATAATTAAAATTTCAAGATCATGTTATCAGTCGAAAGCTTTACCAAAGATAACGTCATTTTGGATCTAGCAGAACTTAGTACAAGAAAATTTTTCAAAGAGTAGAGGATGTCACTCCTCTAAGGCAACATCCCCTTCAAATCTTCCGTGGGTGCCCTTTTTAGGTTTTTACCGTACTGAGGCATAGGGTATCTACCTACTTCAAAGCGCCCCTACAGAACATTCTCGCCCTCTCTGGCCGAATTCGCTAGCTCCGCCACTGGCACGCCACCTGGTGCCCGCTTTGATGAGGTAGTGAACTGCCCCTAGAGATTTCGCCTAGGTTACGGCTCTGATTGTCCTTACCTACAGCATCCAGTTCATTCCCCTAAAAGGTGCCATGACCATGCAAACTTTGCATCTTTCCAGTTTATTTTCTTCAGTAACGCTACATGCTGCATGTTAGGATTTTGTACTTGGTGCGTTTTCACACTGTCTTGACTACTATCGTTCGTCTTGCAATTTGTTAAGAGGAAAAGTAGCCGAGATCTATTCATGCTTATATTTTGCAGATTCATCTTAATTTTGGTTTTCCTGGTGCCTACATCACGCAAAATTAGATTTGATAAACTTTTGTCTTATGTGCAAAAGTTGAGAAAATTTCCTTCGCTCAGAAGTTTAAGTCAAAAAATGGTTTCGTACACCTGCAAAGAGATAACTGAAATTTTTTTATTTTTTTATAAACGCATCATACAAATTTAATTCACACATGTAGAATGCCTAACGAGGAATGCGTATATTTAGATCCCTTAAACAATTTGCTAAAACAGAAATTTAGGAGTAAAATTTTGGTCCATTTCATGCTTTGTCGCATGCAATAATGAATTTCATGGCATTATTTTTTCTGTAATGCAACAGTATGGCATTAATCGTTTTCTGTAATGCAAAAGGATGACATTATTTTTTCCTGTGATGCAACAGGAACTAAAAAGCATTGAATTCATGAGGGGTAAGTAATATTTTTCCTAAAACTTTGCAAAGATCCGTAAGTTCGTCAATTTCGAATCCTCCATGGAAACTGCTGCATAATGCTGATACTTGTCTCCTCGTATGAATAAGATGTGAATGGATAAGATGTGAATGGATGTAAAACTTAGTTTTTCATTTAATGTTTAAATGTGGTCTTCGAGTAATTCTATCAATTAAAATTAGGCCTCAAGTTACAAAGGTCAATGAGAAATCCTAATATAGGAAGAGTTCGCGATACTCGTTTCGATCCCACACACACTCATTCATTCAGACGTTCAAACACACAAACACTCACACATGTAGCTTCACATTTCTGATGGTATGTGAAGCAAACTATCTCATCAAGAAAGGAGATGAGATAATTATTAAAATCACAATAAAGAATGTACGGTAGGTCATTATCGTCAGTAGAACACGAAGACATATCTAATCGCACACAGCCTAACATATCTCAAACTGAGTTGAGTTTGAAGGAACAGTGTCATTGCGCATACAGGTTAAACAACTTAAAGACAGATATTCGTCATCCCAAATATGGCTATTACTTGTGAATAAGCAAAAGCCTCAATTGGTGACTGCTCTTTGATTGACATCAGAGTTACAAAATTCAAAAGATGCTGAGTAGCTCATATTGCACAACATGCTCAGTTTTCTGATTGCACATTAAGGTTTGGTGTATTACTAGGATATCGCCTTAAGCAATAAACCAGATTTGTGTCTTTCCAAGGAGATGCTAAAGACAGTTGTGGGCGGGGCTAGAAGTAACCTAGTTGGGAGAATTAGAACTGTCTGGGATGATGAGTATCCTTCTTTAAAGTAACAGTCATCGGGCAGATGAAAAAAAGCCGAATGTGAATAGATAAGTTTTGCTCGAGAGGTGAATCCAAATAAGCAAACCAAGGTGCGGTATCAGGGAGAAGGGCACCTGGAACGCGCCTACCGAACCCCTGTCTGGCTGTTCAAAAACACTGGCTGAATACGTACACTGGAAACCTGTACCCTCAAGCCTGCGGGGTTGCTCCTTCCAGTTTTGTTGTATCCGTCCCTGCAACCGGCATCTAGAGTCTAGGCTCCTCATATACCTCAGATGGTGTAGTCAAGTCATAATATGCTGCTGTCATACACAGAATTGTGAGAGTCGTAACAGGGAAAGGTAGCCTAGATGATAGAGTTATTAGACTGGGAACAACTTTTAAAAAACATCATATCGAGCATAGGCGTAGGAAGCGAGGGTGGGAGGTGGGGGATAAAACTCCAGCAAAAATGTGAGTGGGAAGTATTTTTCGCCCCAAACATCCAGTGACGAAACCCTCTTATCTCATAAGCGTAGGAAGCTTTTTTGAAAGTGGGGGCAGAAGTGAATGTTAGTGATCAATATCCTTGGAAGAGGGGTCTGAGATGAGGGGTGTCCCCCTCCCCTTTGGATTTTTTTTACTATTTAAAGTGCCCTAAATGCAAAATGGTGCAATATTTGACAAACTTTGAAGTAATTTCAGCCTATTTAATGCTATATTTTGGCAGCCTGTCATCCAAAGTGGGGGGGGGGGGGTGGGTGAAACAAAATTTCAGCCTCAACCAATAAGAGTGGGGGAGCTCTCCCCCTGCCCTCTTTCTTCTACGCCTATGTATTTGTTCCCTATTGGTAAAATTTGGAAAAAAAATCAGTAAAATTAATTCCTTAAAATTTGCACAATATGCCGCACCAAATTGTATTTAAAGACCCTTAAATATTCACAAATTTACTAGAGAGGAGAGGGACACCAATTCCCTTCCTGTCCCTCTTCCCTTGAACTCCACAGGACAGAAGTCCGAAGTAATGTTCAGCCTGCCAGCTGAGAGCAGCTTCTTACGCCTATGATATGGAGTATATTTGCCTTCCCCTTCAGTCTCATTAAAATGTCCACACACTAAAAGCAGATTTGTATGAACCACGTAAATGAGTCGTTTGGACTTCACTTAGTTTAAATATAACATCTCATATGACTACAATTAGGGTTAGTTTGATTCATCCATCTTCAGATTATCCTCCTAGTCAAATAATGCAGACATTTTATGTAACTCCTGAACGAAGACGCAAATGTATTCAATGTGACATCTTGACAAAGTCTTTCTCCCTCTAATACCTCTTACATTTGCAGTTTGCTTTCACAATTCTTAAAAAATATGTGTGATATTTTCCCATTAAACTATCGCCTATTCCCAAAAGATAAATTATTGGCCTATTTTAGAAGAACTTGATGCAACTTCCCGTTATTTTCAAAGTAAAATCTAAAAGAAGAAACAACTATCTACGGTTTGACTACAGTCTCTCTCCTGCTTTCCGTACATTTGGAGATCTGAGACGGTTTTTAATCTTTTAAGGTTTAGCCGTTGGTGCTGTGACGTAATATATAGAAAATATATTCGATGAAGGCAAAAAAGGAAGAAAACTGGTCGTGTGTTTCATCACTTTCCAATAAACGTTTAAGCTTCCACCGCGAATAAGATGGAAGATCAAAGGAAATGAGAGTTTTCATGCTTTTTCAATTATTCTTCAAGTGAGGGAAAGGACACTGCAATAGCTGAAAACTGGTTTTTCCAGGCTTCTGTTACAGATTGAAGGTGTATCACTAACAGTTGACGTATCGTGGGGATGTTTTATTAGAGAAGCGACTGAGAAATCGTTTGTCTCGACAAAGCGATTTTGGATATGTTGGGATCTGCGCTATGATGAATACTGTTTCAATCACCTGAGGCAGAAACATTTTTAGGAATGGGCAGGAACTTTCTAGTCACTTATGTTTACATTGAACCGGAAGAGAAACGACGCCTCTAACTGGAATTTTAGTTACTGAAAAAAGAAATGAAGACTGGCACGACAAGATATCGCTATACTTCTAACCTTAAATGAGAAAAAATTACTGCACTTTATCTACAAGAAATGCGAATAAGTATGAGAAAGCATAGACATCTTGAAAAGTAAGAAATCCTTGAACTTACCATATGAAAGTGCTACATTTCGAAGTAATCTAGATATTAAGTTACTGCTGATAGGATTCGTTGAAAGGGCGCTGTATAAAGTAGGCCTAGGTGAATACAGTAAAAACTGGAAGTTACAAGTAATCAAGCAAACTCTATGAGATATCAAAACCTTAAAATTCGTTAATCTGATGATTTTATCATGTGTCAGCTTCCGCAAGTATCGAATGCAATCAAGGTAAACACCATATTTTCTTAAAGGTTCTCTAATCTCACCCCAGACAGTAACTTCTCCCTACTAAGTTTCCGTCTAGCCATTCCTCCAATTTAAACAAAACACCTGTCTAGTAAACCTCCAAGATAGAGCCACAGTAGCCTTCACTGCAAGTTTCAATTGCTCGAGGCATATATTGACACACAACTTTGTGAGCTTTATTGGGAACATTACTGACTGTACAAGTCATCGTTGACTAATCAGGGTGGTGCTATATTGTCCGAACAAAAATCGATCGAAGTGCAGTCATCAGCTTTGTTTAGAACTATAGGGCTATTCCTAAATTTATTCGGGCAGAGCGTTGCTAGCAACTCCCCGGTTTGGTGATATGCTACATCGACCTTCAGCAAGGATTTAAGTTACGACGTGATTATTGCGTAATAGAAGGCGTATTTTTTATCGCTTATTTCTAACAATTTTTATACTTTCTAATGAATGAGAAAAAGGCGCACAAACAGGGCAACTCTCAATTTTTGAGAAAGGACAAAAATGTCTTAAAATTCAGTTTATGCTATTCTCTAGGCCCTAGTCTGTGTCGTGCACTAGGGTTTATTTATTCTTGCTGACCATGCTTTTCAATGGATATATACATGTCTATACCAATTGAAACGGAGCAGAAGTTGACAATCACTATAATGACAGCAATGCTGGCAATATAATGGAAGTAAGTAACTGCAATAAACCAGTCATGCACTTGAAGCAACGTTATTCTTGGTGGAAACATAAAAACCACGAACTGTTTCCCTGTTTTGTATGCGATCATTCATTGATTCATTGAAAGGGAAAAAGTAACTGCCAAAAATTTATTTTTAAAATGTGCTAAATCTTACAGACCTTTTATTTTACTCATAAGTATATTTCATTACATCTTTTTATAAAACGTTGAAGGTAAACCAAGGAGTTATTCTGCATGAATTTAGAAAATCCACCTAGTAACAAAAATGTTGTCACATGGTTTAAAGAAGCCATCCCTAAATTTAGATGACTGGTACACTTATTCAAATTGGGGAGACTGTAGGTTTCCTTCATAATCAAAATGTTATCTTTTATAGGTCATTACTGTGACATTTCCGATTAAAATTATTTGGGTCATCATTTGGGACTTGGGCACACGATGAAGGTGATTACCTCCGTAAGTTCCGTTGATTATTCCATTGATGGTTACGATAATACGAACAGGGTCAATGAGAATATATCTTTAATGCAGCTTGGTTTAGGATTTTTTTTACAATGTCAAGAAATGAAGTCCTCACACATTAAGCGTAAGTATATAACTTTTTGTTCATTTTTTGACGAAACAGGAATGGATAAAAGATGTCTGGCAAACAACAGAGACACTATACTGGTGTTCTACTTGATGATTATTCAGAATGTAAAACTTAATTAGCCATGGTTAACGGAATGTAAAACAATTTTCTGAAGCAAAAGAATGTTTCAAAAAAGTCCCATAAACACCCGACCAAAAGGAAAATAATCATAGCTCCACAAAGAAAAGTCCGATTTTTTTTATTCAGACGCCAAAATATTCATTATGAGCATCCTTACATAGAAATACCAAGAAATATGAATAAGAACATTATTATACATATACATTTGGTGAGACTGTCGAAAACTTTTGATCGATATCCAAATCATCGGAAAGCCATCTTACTACAAATCTAGAAATCTAGAGCAGGTTTTGATTAATTGTGCGCCTTTACAGAAATTTCACCTAGTAGTTTTTACAAGTAAACTTAAAGGAGAATAAAACCTATCAGGCGTCATCAAGCTCATAACTCGGAAAGACCAAGCATGGCCCCATACCACAAACAGCTTATCATTACCTTCATTAAATTTTGTGAGTACTGTATTTAAATACTTCCCAATGGCAGAAAGCTTGCAACAAGTCTAATACGCATTCTGAAATTTTATGCAAACATTGCAGCTGAGAATTTTTTTTATTTCTTAGCATTTCTTTGCATGCTCTCTTCAAAAAATGAAAAAAAAACTTGAAATGTCGGTATCAACTTCTTTAAATTTTGTCCTCACTATGAATGTTCTCATTTTCTCTTAATTATATGCTTATTTTTTTGAAAAACTACCAGTCTTGATAAGGTTGGTTTCATCTCAAAATGAATGAAAATGGTTAATAAAAGAAACCATAAGGCTGATAGATAGGTGGCTGGCTTTAGAAAATGGCAGCTCTGAACTGATACATATACTGGCCATCTGTTCAAAAGAATTATCCGCGAAAAATGTAAACCCACAAATGTAATCCCTACAATGGAAGGTGCAATCTAGACCATGTTGCTGTGGGGATATCTTGAGGGGGTATTGTGACTTGTATTTTGCAGAAAATGAACTGAAGTACTCATTATCCTAAAAACGGTGTTATAGTCACTTTGTAAATTGTATCCTTCCGCTATGCAAAATGGTATTTTGAATAAGGTGACGATGCAGAAACCACTAATTATACAAGCTTTATCAGCTAAAAAAATGAACGGCCATGGTACACAAATTCAGTGTGGAAAGGCTTACTAGTGAACAATCACACGAGGAACAGCTTGCACCTCTTGAAGATTTCTACATGGGACCGAAACGGTCCAAATTTAATGTGTAAGTCAACGGAGGAATAACTAGTGATGTGCTACATTAGAAATGACGATTCTTGTACCACGAATGAGATGAAGAAAAAGATTGGAGCATAATGAAATTCTCTCTTCCTTGCAACTTGAATTACAATATAACCCTTTTTGTCTCCTAACAGCTTTCTTAGAACTAGGCAAAAAGGTGACCTTGCAAAGGACTAAGCGCTGACCTTACAGTTTTGTAGATTAATAGATTTCTCAGCCTCGTGACAGCTATGTCTTAAAAGGAAAAATTGCGTGTTTTCCACAAAATTTTTATATTTTTAAATCCAATATCTATAGATACAAAACAATAGGTAATTCAAAATAAGGCTTTAGGGAGACTTTCTTTTTAAACAATAAGATTCCCATACAAGAAATCAGTTATTTGTTGCTCAAGAACAATTTGTTGACCCAAACTTTCAAAATGTGAAAAGATGCAACTTGCGTATCTCTTTTTATGCTTAATTTTTTGAGGAGCTAAAGCTATTGCTGGAGTTTATTGGTGAAACCCAAGGATTAAAGCTGGTTTCTTAGTATACCATATTGTTGCATTATTTCTTTTCAACGTCTGATGGCACTTTCGTGAAGTTTACATCTAACATTACATTATTTTTTGTTCTTGCTCATTGCACATGGCTGCAGTACAGTAACTACTTTACTTTGTCAGTAGACAAAATAAATATTATATTTGTGTTTGTGCACTAACGAGCAATTTAAAGCTTTTTCAGTTGTCTAAGGGTAGACGTTCTTGCTAAGTTTAAACAAAGACTAACCATTTCATGAGCAATGTATTAGAGAACGAGACACAGCAAATAAAACTAAGTTGTGAATAATTACTATCAAGTTTTTCACATAGTCGCTTAATCTTTTAATATTCACCGTACTAGGAACCAGGGAAGGGGTGATCTCATAAGAATTGTTTCGTCTATATAGATTACTGTTCACCAATCGTCTCCTTTGTACCGATAATTTCCCATATGGAAATAATTTGCTTCTCTGGCAAGTCTCTGAAATTTTTTACATTGACTATACATTGTAACTCACTGATAGCAGTATACTATATATATAT
>WURT03176112.1:0-10364 GCA_009936505.3 Holothuria glaberrima | reverse complement strand
CTGAATTTCGTTGCAGTTTAGGTGCATAAAAAAGACCACCAAGCCACTATATGCGCGCGAAAATTTTTGCACATTTTCCGGGCATTCGATCAAAACTTCGGGAACTCAGTACAAAATTCGGGCAATCTTTTCACTTTTACTTCATATCTGCCAGAATTTCACCTTATTGTGCCCGCATTTTTGGCGTTTCCTGCCCGAATTTTTGACCTCAGAAATTTCTCAAATATTGGAGATACCTATAAATTCATAAGAGGCATTTTCGTTCAGAAGTGACTATTAAAAAATTCTGATCTCAGCTTCGACAGGAAGACAGCTACTTGACTGGTGCGGTGGTGCCTTTACCAGAAAACTGCAGGCTGTTAATTCATTCCACTGAAATTTTTATTAGCACCCAATTATGTGTAAAATCAAACATGCTTTAAGCAACTTGAGACACTTTTTTAAGTTTAAAAGTATATCCCCAAGTTAGGCTACATAGAATAAAAGACATTGCCCAACATCATCACACATAGGTAAAGTTCCTCAATGACATGTAGAAATAGCTAAGCTTTAAACTCAATTTTTAGGTGTAGTAGTGAAGAACTTATGAAACTGTCTCAAGTTTATTGACTTGAAAACACAGTAAAAGGTACAGAAGTACCATCCTTGCCCCTGTTCATTTCTAGCCTTTTGCAAAACCTTTTAGGATCTTTTAAACTATGCTAGATACAGCTAGATACATATATTTGAACTCCTTGAATTAGTATTGTGTCTGTCTCAAGCTTCCCTGACCCAAGGGTAACTTGATACAATTTTTAATTAAAATCAGAAAGACAAAGGCTTAGAGATTCCTATTTGCCATATGATATGTTGTAACAAACATGAATGATCCACATGACAAGCATGAGATCCCTCAAAATGATCCTACTTGAGATATCATGTCAATAAGGTAAAACCTTGTAAAAGCTTGTGACCCAAAATGATCTTTCACCTCCACTTAAAACAAAAAGGTTCACCTACCTTGTATGGCCATGTACATGCTATTTATGAACAATACACAAGCCAAGTATGAAATCCCTCACAGTTATCTTCCTTAAAATATGTTTCCAAGGTTTTGACCTTTTGTAACCCCAAATGACCTTTGACCTCCACCAAAACAATAGGGACCATCTACTCAGTATGGGCAATAAATACGCCATGTAAACAATCCCTCACACTTACCCTTCTGACCATTTGACTTTTGGTGACCCCAAATGACCTCTGAACTCCAACAAAAACAATAAGTTTCCTCTTCTTTCTATTACGCATGCACATGTACAAATTATGAAATCTATCCAAGCTTCCTACCTTGAGATATCATGTAAGCAAGATTTCAGAGTATGACCCCTGGTGACCCAGACGACCTTTGACCTCCACAAAAACAATAGTAGTTCTTCCTCTTTATATGGGGCATCTACCTTCCAAGTTTGAGAACTGCCAGTAAATTCTTTGGACACGCCACTATGAATGCATAGGTTTAGTCTCTTTTTCATCGAAATCAAAAATAAGTACCAAAATTAAAAGAGGAATAAAATAAATGGTCTAAAATACCTAAGAAAAATCATATGTGTAAAAATGACCCAGGTTAAGCCTGAAATTTTCGTGCTTCAAAAGATAAACTCCTGAAACTGTCTCACGTATCCCCGCTTTACGGAAATTTTTACATTTTAATCTGCTCTAGGCAAATATACAATTACAATTATTCAGCCTAGAACTGTTAATTGTAACCAGAAAGCCAAAAGGCTTAGTGATTCCTTGACTTGACATATGTATATTTTGTAACAAATATGAATCATTCACATGACAAGCATGAGATCCCTAACAGGAATCCTACTTGAGATATCATGTTAATAAGGTTTTGACCTCTAGTGACCCAAAATGACCTTTGACCTCCACAAAAA
The DNA here is from genome assembly GCA_009936505.3 of Holothuria glaberrima. NCBI lineage: Eukaryota > Metazoa > Echinodermata > Holothuroidea > Aspidochirotida > Holothuriidae > Holothuria > Holothuria glaberrima. The sequence goes on along the minus strand of WURT03176112.1, from coordinate 8,445 downwards.
ACAAAAGGGATCATCTATTCAACATGGGCAATCCACATGCCAAGTAAGAGATCCTTCACAGCTATGCTTCTGGAGATATTGTGTTTGCCAGATTTTTACCTTTTGACCTCTGGTGGCCCCAAATGACCTTTGACCTCCACCAAAAAACAATAAGTGTCATCTACTCAATATTGGCAATCCACATGCTAAGTATGAGATCCCTCACAGTTATCCTTCTTGAGATATAGATAGTGTTAACAGGATTTTGACCTTTTGACCTCTGGTGACCCCAAATGACCTTTGACATCAACAAAAAACGATAGGGATCATCTACTCTATGTGGGCAATCCACACAGTAAGTATGGGATCCCTCAAAGTTATCCTTCTGGAGACAGCATGTTTGCAAGATGTTGACCTTTTGACCTCTGCTGACCACAAATGACCTTTGACCTCCACAATAAACAATAGGGATCATCTATTCAATATTGGCGATCCACATGCAAAGTATGAGATCCCTCCCAGTTATGCTTCTTGAGATATAGTGTTTACAAGATTTTAACCTTTTGACCTCTGCTGACCCTAAATGACCTTTAATCTTCACCAAAAATAATAGAGATCATCTACTCAATATGGGCAATCCACATGCTAAGTATGAGATCCCTCACTTTTATCCTTCTTGAGATATCGTGTTTACAAGATTTTGACCTTTTGACCTCTGGTGACCCCAAATGACCTTTGACCTCCACCAAAAACAACAGGGATCAACTTCCCAACATGGGCCACGCACATGCCAAGTATGAGATACCTTGAAGTTACACACCTTGAGATAGTGTTTACAAGCATTTTCCAAGGCGTTTACCATTTGACCTCTAGTGACCCGAAATGACCTTTGACCTTCACCAAAAGCAATAGGAATCATCTACCTAATAAGGGGTATCTACATGTAAAATATGAGATCCATTGAGTTTACAATTCTTGAGATAGTGTTTACAAGCCAAGCGTCACATACATACACACATACACACATACACATACACACGTCAAGGAATCAAAAATGATACATAGCTTTTAAGCTTACAATCTACATATTTTGTTTTTTGAAAGGTAAAACCTGCTTTTGTAATAATATACAGCACTGCTCTTGAATTGCATTCTGTGTAGGTAGGGATGCACAGGATCACAGTGGACGGACGTTACAACAGCAGTATTTGGTCTAGCTTATATTAATGAACAAGTTTGGAGCATTTGAGACTTGTAGGTTGGTATTGAATATTTCACTCGTAGTTCATAACCAAACATGACTAATCATTATAGATCACCACATTTAGGAATTATGTCAACTTTTAATTTTTCTGTTTAGTGGACGGACACTAAAGCCAAAAATCGAGCACTTAAATTCGGATAGCAAGAACAGATAATAAAATTATTAGACTGATAAATGGTATTAATTGTAATCATTGCATGTCCAAATTGATAAATATCATGTATAAGCTCAACAGATTATTTCAACTCCTTTGTTATTCCTTTATTATAACATTCATATAAGTTATTGGGAGTATTGTCCGTTCACAATTTGTCACATTTTGGTTGCATTTACCCCCATATTTTCATAATCTTGAATGAAAATAAGAAATAGTTGTTTTTTCTATCATAAAGCATGGTGTTGATCAGCATAATATGTTTGCCAATGTAGCTCTTTCCTTCAAACAAATTTTATAGGTACTTATTTTCTAATCCAAGTTTGAACCCCATTACTGTGAAACATGCCTAAAGCAGGTGATCTTTTTTACACTGTAGGCGTACAGTGAAGGCCCTATGCTAGCTTAACTTAGGCTAAGCCTAGGCTAGGCTACATTGTTTTTAAAAGTTTTGTTTTTGTTTTTCAGAGGTGCTGCAATATGAGATTTGCAAGAGTTTGCTGGTTTAACAAAGCAAATAGGCCTAGCCTAGGGGTAAGGGAGGGGATTTCTGACCGCTTAAGAGAAAAATGTTTTTATTTTGCCCACAAAAGATTGCAAGCCTATAATTTCTATATGATAGTATGACCAGACATGTTGAACACATCTTGGATGAATATCAGATTTCAATTCGATTGAATGACTGCAAAAAAACAGTGTTCAAATTTGTAATTTTTTGTTGGTAATTACGACCACTTGTTGCTCAGATTAGACAGCCCTGTTGGTAATTACGATTGTCTGCAGGATCCCTACCGATTGCCCTTTAGAGGGAAAATGCCAAACTAAAAACATTGTCTACCAGGCCACGGTCACATCCCAGCACGGCTCTTACATTTACATAGGGGCTTGCGACACCGAATTCAAGAAAAGGTGGTATAACCACAAGTCTTCCTTTAAACTTGAACACAAACGCACCGACACCGAGCTAAGTAAACACATATGGACGCTACGTGAAAGTAACATCGATTTCGACCTAAATTGGAAAATTCCCAAGCAAGCTAACTCTTACTCAAATACATCAAAACGCTGCCAATTTTGTATATGGGAAAAGTTCTTCATAATAACAGAAAGAAAAAGCCCAATTCTAAACAGCAGGACCGAACTTATCAGTAAATGCAGACATTCGAACAAGTTTCTGCTTTCCAATACGTAATCCATCTATAGTAGTTGACTCACTTGACTGTCTCTGCTACGCACGGTGCCAACTACCTGTTGAATCTTCCTCACACACCTGACGAGCCTTTGGGCGAAACGGACCGTAGTGTGTCTTGTAGTATGGAGTAACACTCAGTCTTTTTTATATTGTATATAGCCTACATATAAATATATATATATATACATATTTATATACGGTATGATTGTGCATAAATTTTTGTAATACTCGAAATCTTATTTGGGGACACTTAGGGACATAGCCATCGTTTAGGGACACATGCCCCTTATCCCCTGGCGACATCACTGGTTATATGCGTAAGTCTAGTTCAATGTTTTTGTATCTGAACAGAATTATTTATTTTTCTGGTCCTGAAATCATATCCATCGTAAATTCATGGAAACGCAAGTAGGTTTTAGATTCTGTCCTACAGTATTGCACAAAATGAGTTTTTCGTTAACTAAAATGGCATGCATATACATACATATACATATATATATATATTTCTAAAAACTGGGATTTAGGCGGAATATGGTATGAAAAAAACGACTGTTGGGTGAAATCGGCCTTTAGTCAAAAAACCGTTCCGCCTTAACGTTTTACACACTGCTTTATATGGGAATGCGTGAGTCCGATTTACCACGTAATGTGTATGCAATTACGTCACTGCACACCAACTTACATGTATCCATGGAAGTACATCCGTTAACACTAAAGACTTGGGGCCTTTGAATTAACGTGCATATATATCGCAGAACCAAAAGGGGACATATAATCTTATGTATTGTATTGTTTTTGTTTTCGTCTTTGTATTGGCGGAATAGACCTTTTTCCTAACTGGTCGATCTAGCGTTATATATATATATATATATATATATATATATATATGAGTCAAATCAACGTGTATTTAATAGTCGCACAGAGACCTTAGGCCATTTTACTCTAACATAGGCACTTGCCTAATAATGAAAGAGGATTATAATATATGAATGGAAAACTAGCCTTTAGTTATAAATATATAAATATATATATGTATATAAGTTAAGTTATGTATGTATATGTATATGTTTTTATATGTATATATATATATATATATTTATTACATGTTAACCCAGTGCGATCATACCCCTGTGACATGATACGAAGAGGTCATCGCACGTACACAGTTTCACGACTCCGAACTTGATTATCGTTTCAACATATTTTTGCAAGAGCGCTGTCTCCACTGTCCTCCCCATCCAATGTAGTTCCCACATCGATTATCTTTTAAATTGAATTTTATCTTTGAAAACTGTTTAAATGGTGTTTTTTTGGGGGGGGGGGACTCTATGCGTCTTTTAGGCAAAGTTTACCCAAATTTTTACAATTTTATCCGAATTATTTTGCCCAAATTTATTTCAAATTTCTCCCGAATTTTGAGGTTGTTAAATATTTTTAAAAGGGGAAGTGACCCGGTCCCCCTTCTCATACGCCTTTGCCCATTAGGGCTTTGTCCGGGACCCTACCAGAAGCTCTACGGCGGGTCCCATGACCCAAACGCCGAGAGGGAAGCGCTTTCGGTCACCACGAGTCCTCCAGCACCCCTCAGTCCTTCAAGATGGTGTGGCACTCCGGATGAACATTGATGCCCCAGTCCCTCCACTTCGAAGTCTGGTGACGCCACTGCACCCCCCCCCTCCGCGTCGGGCAAGTCTTGGGCGCCACCCTTGTTCTGTGGGCCCCTCCTGAGATTTACAGAGGGCATTTAGATAATGTGTTTAGGGTAAACAATTTAAGGAAGAGCTGCATGAAATAATGTTATCATAATTTCTCGGAACAGATTCGGGAGAGTCTAAGTATAATACGAGCAGGAGCAAGCCGGAAATTCTATTGTAGCCTGCATTATACGCTTGTGATACCTGTATTCTTAAAGCTCAGGCAGGGCCATTTAACTTCTCCGTAACTTACAAGTCTGATCTAGAGAGATCTACAAAAGTCAAATGTGCCAAGAACCTCTATATGGGCGGCGATTGGGGCAAAAAGACAGCAAATTAAAAAGTTATTTTGGCATTGACACGGTTATTTTGGTATACACAAACTTATTTTGGCAATCACAAACTTATTTTGGTATAAACATTGCTTATTTTGACATTAACGAAGCTAGTTTGGAGGATTCATTCCTCTGTGAAACTTCAGAAAGAAGTTGTTTCTTTCTTTGTTTTGATTTGACATTTTTGTACAGTACTTACGGGAAACTAGGTTTTTTAGAAAATAAAACCTACATTCACAATTAGTAATTTGAATTTATCCTATTTTCTTTTGGTTAGTTTAAAAAATGAATTTTCACGTTAACGGATGGTAAAATTTAAGAAAACTTGAAGCATGTTATTCTATTTTTAGATTGCATGTTTTGTGTGCAACTTTCTTTTTTAATTTAGTCTTTGCTACTAAAATGTTTTTATTTTATTTATTTATTTATTTATTTATTTTATTTTTTATTTTGTTTTATTTTATTTTGTTTTATTTTATTTTATATTATTTTTTTATTTTGTTTTATTTGTAATTTTTATTTTTTCTTAAAATTTTTTTCTTTTAACCATGTTTTCCCTACAGATTTGATTTTTTAATTATAGGAAACATTTTGAATTTGTTGTCTTTTTTGCCCCGATCGCCGCCCATACCTCTACACATTATCAAAATCGTGTCTGAATAAATGATGCATTGCCTTATGTACATGCTATGACATAAACGAAAGTGTTCGAGCCAGGCGGATGTAAATTGTGGTGAAACAGGATTCAGTGATTACACCAGACTATCTGAAAGCTTGCAAAGAAAAATGGCGGTTCATATTGACTTAAACATTCCTACCTTGATTGTCGCAGCGGTAACGTTTTGGTTACTGGTGAAGGTTATGAATAGACCAAAGAAGTTGGCACCTGGTCCGTGGGGTATCCCTGTGTTTGGATGCCTTCCTTGCTTTTTATTCACAAGAAAACGGTTGCGGGATGTGTTCAAAGATTGGTTCTACAAATACGGTCCGATATACAGCTTGAAGATGGGATCAGCGTTCGTCGTAGTACTGAATAATATTGAATCAATTCATGATGCACTCATCAGACAGGAATTCCAGGACAGGGTCAAGATGGACTTCATGCTAATAAGGAGAGGAGAAGGTAACATTAACTATCAGTGTTTCAATGCACATTGATATTCATGGTCGATATTAGACTACGGTGTTGTCAAGTCTGCTATCCTTTATTAGCTATCCATTATTAAGAATTCTGCAGCATAATTATAAGCTAAGTTAGACGTTGACCAGTTGTTACACCACAACAAGGGCAGCGATTTGTTCTCAGTATGGGGGAGGGGAGGACATGCTCGTCTTCAGTGCAACGTAGTACGCACAGGCAGAAGGATACAACCCAGAATTAAAAATTAGGGGGCGGAAGTATTATCTCCCTTCCCCCTCAGTTCAAGTACGAAAACCTTTTTTTTTCCTTAATGGTTTGCCCTATATGTTGCACCAAACTGCATCTAGGGACCCTAGATCAAACATTCAAACAATTTCCAAAGGGGACACCACCTCCCCTTAGACCTATTCCCGAGTACGGTCATCCGAAACAATGTTTAGCCCAACCAAATTCGAGAAAAGCTTCCTACGTCTATGGTTGTACGTTAAGTCTGTCAAAAGTTGATAGGCTATCCTTGGTATCCCTACATCGCAGCCTAGCACGAGCCACATTTCCATTCACATGTCAAAGTTTGTAATATGTCGTCACTTAAGGTCTGTTGTAGTTACTCATAACAGGATCTCTTTTCAAGACCACTGTACACAGCTTTAACTGATAATTTGGATTTTAATTTCAACATCATCACTATAACAATACTGTGAATAGCAATTTCTTCTTTGTCTAGTGCAGAAGCTGCAATACACATTATCATGTGTTCTTTTATTCTGTATGTTTAGTTGTAAGAGTTTGACAAGGCAGTTGGACTCAAACTCGGCTCAGACTCGGTCCTGGTGGACTCGGACCCGGCTTGGACTCGAGGAGTTCTGGACTCGGACTTGACTTGGACTCGGACCCTTCTGGACTCGGACGTGGCTTGGACTCGAGTTGTATGGACTCGACTCCAACCCTGACTAAAAGTACGAGAAATGCAAATCATTCCTTCATTAAAACAAATCAAGGGGCCATTTTGATTGGAAAATCCATTTTCTCAGTTCTCCTACTGTCGCGACACACTCTGAAAACTGTTGGGGAACTTTTTCCCAGTTTGGTTACGTATGCCTCCTGCTAAAATGTTGGGTAAAAACTTCTCAAGTTGGTCAACAAATTACCCCCCCCCCATTGGTAAAACTTAACTTTTGTAACTAACTTGGGTCAGTTTTTACCCAAGAGTTTGGAGACTATTTTCTCAAGTGGCAATGTCCATTAATTAATGAAGGCCGCGAAAGATTCGACAAATCTCTAATTTTCCGCGGCCCTCATTTTATGGATATCGCCGGCCGCAAATGATCCGCGGGCTGTCACTTGAGAAGGCCTTAAGAATAAGATAACCTTAAGTGATTTCTTCCATGTGGATGGTCAATATTGAATCAAGAAGCCTCAAAATGTTCATAAATTTGCTCAACATTTTTCGCCAGACAGTAGTTTTATATTGTTAACTTTCTGGAAACAACGGTTATCTTTACTTTTGACGTAACTGACAAAACTTTCTTTTACATATTTTTCCATGCACCATGTCCATGCCAGGTATAGCATCATCCAATGGGAAAGTATGGCAAGAACAACGAAAATTTGTTCATCAAATTTTTCGGGATTTAGGAATCGGTAAGGCCAGCTTTGAAGATCTGATTGTACAAGAAGCTACCTTTTTGACCCATGAGTTGCTCCAATCAGACGGGAAAGTTATCAACATAGAGCACCTTTTAAATAATGCAGTATCAAACATCATTTCGTCTGTTTCATTTGGGCAAAGGTTTGACTACCATGACAAGAAATTCCAAAACATTTTGGAAAAATTTAATGAAAATGTGCAACAATCAATGGTTCGATTAAGTCTATCAGTCTTTCTACCATTCACTCAATACATCCCGTTCTCTAGCAGCACGAAGTTGAGAGACAATTTGAAAACGCACATGAGATTCCACGATGAAGTAACCGCTGAACACAAAGCTAACTTTGACGTGGAAAATACGAAAGATATTATGGATGCCTACTTGCTCGAAATAAAGAAAGGTAACAAGAAAGATCTGTTGGAAGTTTTCAACGATGACAATATGTTCTGGGTCATTACCGATCTCTTTTCTGCCGGCACCGATACCACAAGTACCACACTTATGTGGGCATTTCTATTTCTTCTACATAATCCCGATGTGGAGCAAAATGTTAGAGCGCAGTTGAACGATGTAGTTGGTCAAAACCGGATGCCACGATATTCTGATCGTCCTAAACTTCCACTTGTTGATGCGATCATATCTGAAAGCCTCCGACTTGGCACAGTAGCTACAATTTCGCTACCTCATGTAGCGGTAACTGATTCTGAACTTCATGGTTATAACATTCCAAGAGGCACCATCATAATTCCAAACTTTCATGCCATGTTCACTGACGAAAAGAAATGGGATGAGCCAGAAAAATTTCACCCTGAGAGATTTTTAGATAAAGATGGAAACTACGTCAAACGAGATGACTTTATACCTTTTAGCACCGGTGAGTATAGTTTCCGAATTTGTAACAAGCCAATCCACCCTATGTAGTCAGTAATTGTTGTTAGTGACCCGAGTCAAGTCATTGTCTTCACTTCACCGTATTATTCAACGGGAATATTGGAAGTTTTTACATATATATATATATATATATATACTGTATAAAC
>WURT03176101.1:0-10365 GCA_009936505.3 Holothuria glaberrima | reverse complement strand
ATGTGACAACATGTTTTTGTCTGCTACATTTTAAACAATTTTTGTGTGATTTACCCATTGCAATGATACTGCCAGCCGTCAAGGAAAACAAAACTTGTTTCATCTCTTTACTCTAGTTTACACGTTTAAAGAAGGGTTTTATTAGTAAAAGTTCAAATAACTTACAGAACATGAATCCATGACTCTTAGTTTTAGGAACAATGGGGAACTTTTGTAGACAAAATGTAGACATGCCAGCTTCCCCGAAAAGGGATGTTACTTTACCTGGGTGAAAATAAGTTCATAACAAAGAAATTGGATCCCTTAAATGTGCAGTTACAGTCGTTTTCTGTATCTTAGAAAGATGACCAAGGTTTAGCCTAACATCTGTAATTGGAGCAAATCACTTCAAAGCATTGTATTCATCAAATGTTTGTCTGAGGATTACACTAGTATCAAAGAATCAAACTCTGATTTATAAGGACAGTTAGGTCAAACAAATCCAGAAGAGGAACTAAAGAACCTGTTAATAAAAATCTCTGTTAACATAAAAAGATTAAATTATTCTCAAGTGCATATTGCACTGTATGATTAGGTACATGGACTCCATCCGTTCCAACTCCCTGATTAGGCCATCTTTCTGATTGTGTACAATGGTTGCTGAGTTTTCATTCAGTTTCTATTTTTGAACATTCCTGGAGAGAAAAAAAAAGCAGTACTGTATCTGAAGTAAAATTAAAAGCTGCATTTGCTGTTAAAAGTGGACTTGAAGCAAGTAGGATTAATGCCGCAAGCTTCACACTAAAACAACCCTCTAGATAAGTATCTGATATGGAACAATCAGTGTGCAAATAAGAAAGTGTATATTGCTATAATTACACACTATTCACAGTTGGATGACTGTGCATGCTATTACGGAAGGGCAGTACTGTAATTGTACTTTGAACCCAATTTTGGTCAAGTACTGTACATGTAACAGTAGATTTATTACTAGATGACAGACCAGGTCAAAATATTACCTCAACATGAAACCTGATTTCTGAAATTTACAGATAACTTAAGGCGCCTTTGCTTTTTTTTTTATTTTGGAGGGAGGGGGGGGGGAGGACATGATTTTAAATGTCTGTTGACTGGACTATTTTGACAGTGCTTTCATGGTGACAAAAGTGAAAGCTAACAGTACAACTTTACTCAAGGTTACGTGCATGTTTGTTTATTTTATTAGAATAGGGAGCAGATGTCTAAGACATCATGTCAAACAGCAAAGCTGCAGCTACCTCAGCCTAGCTGCAGCTGCTACAGATACTTTGCTACTGTATAGATTACAATGTCAAGATTTATTTTAACCTGCTATTGTAATGTGTTAAGCAACAAAGGAGGGTAGCAGTCTCTTCAGCTTAGCTGAAGCAGCTGCAGCTTAGTTGAGATAGCTGCAGCTTAGCTGAGGCAGCTGCAGCCTCACTTTTTGATGTGATGTTTAACAGCATGCAGTCCAGGGCAGCATGTAAAATACACATGATTGACAGGTGATTTCCCTTGTAGCTGCCAAAAATTCTGAAGAGGACCTGCCAAAAATGCTGAAGAGGTGAAAAAAAATGCCAAATGTTATGAAAATCACCCTCCCTGTCTTAATTATACAAAAAAGGGTCCTGGAGACCCCAAAATACCCCCACAAACTTTTTTGGTGAATACAAGTGCAATTTTCTTTAGAATGTGTGAAGAACATGAGGGAGGTGATTATTTTAGGCATACTAGTACTTGAAGTGACTTCTCAGTATGGCTAGCTCTAAGAATAACCATCTCATTATGCATGCAGGCCTGGGTGGACTGACAGGCTCAAGTTTCATTTACTTTGCAAGACCATCTGTTCCATAGAGTACTGTGCTGTAGTACACTTCTTCTGGTCTTTTACAATAGTTAACAGCATTGTTCCTAATTATCATTATATATAAATAATGTGTTTAAAATTTCAGTATGCTGATCTTCAAGTGCAAAAGTCTACAAATCTCAAAGAGAAGCCGGACCCAGACACACTTGTCTTTGGCAAAAACTTTACGGACCATATGCTAACAATCGAGTGGTCCTCCACGGAAGGGTGGCATGCACCTAAAATATCTCCATTTGGAAATCTTTCCTTACATCCTGCATCAAGTGTCTTTCACTATGCCGTTGAGGTTTGTTCTGGTTGGATCACTTTTTAATATAAAAGTTCTCAAGAACATAAAGAAAAGTTTCCACTTTTCTATTCCGTTTGTTCACACAGTGTTTAATAGGATATGATTCAAGGCAGTAAACATTGCTTGGCATTTCACTCAACAATCTATATTTTCTTCTCTGCTTAGCAATATTCTCAGGCTTCAATAAATTCTTTTTTTTTCATTTACTTACCTGTTGAGCTAGCTATTCTCTAAATTGGCATGCCAGTAGGAGTATCTCCTTGTCCAGTTCGAGTCTGGCCTAATAGCCTTTCAGCTCATTTATGGAAAAAGAAAAACTTTGCTTGGTGCCTGCCTTGCAGTTTACAATATTGAGTAATGCACTTGTCTTAATGATTTTTTTCCTTGCCTTGACTGTTAGGTGGGGGATCTGTTGATCCCAGGATATTCAAATGTCCAATTAGCTATGTGGCAATTCTATCTTGTGATTGGTCATGCTAAAATATCTATCTAGTGAAGAATTGAAACTTTTTCAATGCAATTTTTACATTCACATTGGATGGTGTCACATTCCTTTTTTTGTATCCAGTGGGGTAGGGCTTAACTAATGATACATTGTTTCAATTTTTTATCTTGTCATATCATGCCAAGCATAGTTGGAAAGGGAATGAAAGGAATTTGAACAGGGTCAAAATCATATATAGCCTAGAGATTTTCTCTTTAAGTGGTACAAGACAGAATTGAATATTTTTGGCATCCCTTGGAAGTTGTTTGTTTCCAGTAACTTTTGTGTATATGTATTGTATTAGCCACAGTGGTCTTCTAATGACAGTTCTCAAAGTGGGAATAGTTGTCATGAGATACTGGAAATATCTTGGGTACTTTAAATTACTCCCAGGGAAGACTACTTGGGGAAATATGGTACAGTAGTATCCCCATTATTTTTATGGGGTTGTTGCATCACCCCAGATATTTTTGGAATCCCTTTATCTTTTTTCACAAATGGTGACTGACTTTGCTTAAAATTAGAACATGTCATTATCAGTCTAAGTGTAGTCATCATTTGTTATGTGGAGGTATAAATTCTGTTTTTTGTAATTAATATGTTTAGGGTAATGCAGTAGCCTCTTTAAATGCAAAATATTGCATTTGAGATAGTCTAAGAGAAAATATTCATATCTTTAGAACAATGATTTATGGATACAGAATAAACAAGAAAGCATGGCTATGTTGCTGTATTTTCAGTAAATAGCCTCTTACAGAGAGAAATATAGTTAGGCCTACTTGTTGCTCTAGAGTAGTAATATTTGAGCCCAAACTTTTTTTTTCAAACGATGCAACATCCGTTCTTCTTATGCTGTGCATCTAACATTTTGCGCAGGTAAAGCTATTGTTTGCTTTTGTTGTTGACAAACAAACACAGTATTTACTTTCAAACAATACCCTTGTTGGCTACATACTTAGATGGTTTGCAGAGACAGTCATGCTTCACACTTAGTAGACCAGATCTGTAGGATTCTGAATGAATTTCTAATACAGTAGTACAGAACTACCAGCGGAAAGAAGCCTGTTTATTTTACCTGTAAATGATGGTTTCATTGACAAAGCTTTCAGCTTCTTAGTTTGTTGTGTACACACTACTTGTATTAAACTCTACTTGTGTAAACTTTTTTTATACACATTCATATAGTTTTATAAGTACTTTACTGTAGCCCCATATTGAAGCCACATGTGTACAGGACATACCAGATGTTTTCTCAAGTGCCATACATCTCTCCACCCCCCCCCCTCCCCCACACTGCTGTTTATTTTACAATTTTACAAACTTGCACTTTTGAGTGTAATGTCACTTTCATATTCATGGCCATTATTATGGTAGGACTAACAGTGTCTCAACTTTTGTAGAGACAGTATATGTGGGCTGGCATGTGGGCAAGGGGGTGGCAGAAGAGGGAATGCAGAGCTTGAAAAAGTGAAGGCACTGCAGGTCATGGCCATGCTATCCCTACAGTTTTGCAACGATGCCCTTTAAACATTACCTTCAGTATGTAAGTACAAAAGGCCATGAGGCATCGCACCCTTATGCAATCCTATGGGTTTTTCATATTCTGCACCTTTACTGTGAAATGATCTACCACTTAATATAAAACAAAGTTAACAGTAATATTACTATATATTTAAGAAGACACTAAGACTTACATTTTTATGCAATACTTTTTGACTATTCAAGTGTAAAAGTAAGTTGTTTTGTAAAGCCCTTTGAACTATGCTTTCAAGCAGTTGGCTACATATAACATTATTGTTGTTGTTGCTGTTACTGCTGCTGTTGTTGTTACGGAGATGGCGACGGTGGCAATGAGGACAAGGGACGACAGTCACGAGGGAAGAGGAGGACAAGGATGGGGATGAGGAAGAAGTAGAAGGACTAAGACGAGGACAAGGAAGAGGGACGAATAGATGAATAGGAGGGACTAGGATGAAGAGTAGAAGGGACAAGAAAGGGTGATGAGGAGGATGAGGGATGAGGAGGATGAGGATGAGGGATGAGGTGGAGTGATGATAGGGAGGACGAGGAGGGACGAGGACAGGAGGGACGAGAACCAGGGATGAAGACAAGGAACGGGAGGAACGATGACAAGGAGGAACCAGGACGAAAAGGAGGAATGAGGACAGACGAGGACAAGGAGGGACAAGGAGGGACTAGGATGAGGAAGAAGGACCAGGACAAGAAGGAGGGACCAAGTGAGGAGGTATGATAAGGAAGGCAAGGAGAAGGGACAAGGAGAGACTAAGTGAGGAGGGAGGAGGATGAGGAGAAAAAGGAAGAGGAGGGGATGAGGACAAAGAGGACAAGGACGATGAGGACAAGGTGGAGGGATGAGGGCAAGGAGGTGGGACGAGGAGGAGCGACAAGGATGGGGATGAGGACCAGGAAGAGGGATGAGGGACATGGAGGAAGGACGAGGATGTGGAGGGACTCAGATGAGGAAGAGGGATGAGGATGAGAAGGGAGGAGGGATGAGGACAAGGAGGGATGAGGGTTGAGGACAAGGAGGAATGATCAGGAGGAAGAGGAGAGACAAGGACAAGGAGAGACCAACATGGAGGAGAGGGGACCAGGAGGAGGGATGAGGGATATGGACTAGGGAAGAAAAGAAGGAAGAAGGACAGAAAATGACTGGGATGAGGAGGAAGGAGAAAGGACGAGGACGAGGAGGGACTAGGATGAAAAGGGGCCAGGAGGAGGGAGGTGAGAAGGAAGGATGATAAGGAAGAGGATGAGGAGGGAGAAGGACCAGGAGGGACAAGGAAGAGGACCGACGAGGAAGGGGGGGATGAGGACGAGAGACCAGGAAGAGGAGGGGCTAGGAAGAGGAAGAACAAGTCTGAGGAGGGACGATAAGGAGGACAAGGAGGAGGGAAGTTGAGGAGGAATGAGGAATGGAGGAGGGACAAAGGAGAGGGACGAGGATGAGTAGGGACCAGAATGAGAAGAGGAACAAGTCAGAGGAGGAAGGTTACCAAGGACAAGGAGGGATGAAGAGGAGGGACCGGGAGAAGGGAGAGTAGAGAAGAGGATGAGGGACCAGGACGAGGACAAGGAGAAGGATGAGGATGAAGAGGGACAAGGATGAGGAGGGACGAAGACAAGGAGGAGGGGTGAGAATGAGGAAGGACTAAGAGGAGGGAAGAGGGATGAGGAGGGACAAAAAGGAGGGATGAGGATGAGGAGGGACAAGGATAAGAACAAGGAGGGATGAGGAGGGATGAAGACGATGAATTAGGAGGAGGGATGAGGAAAAGAAAAGGGATGCCGACAAGGGAAGAGGGGGACTGATGAGGACATGGTATGAGGAGGAGGGATGAGGAAAAGGAGGAGCAGAATGAGGAAGAGGAAGGAGGGGAGGGATGATGATGAGGAAGAGGGGCAAGGAGGGAAGAGGTTGAATAGGAGGGACTGGAACGAGGAAAAGGATGGATGAGGACAGGGGACAAAGACAATGAGGAACTTGGTCAAAGAGGAACTTGGACAAGGAGAATGGACAAGGATGAGGGGGGTGAGGAGGGGTGAGGAGGGGAGGAGGACAATAAAAAGAAGAGAAGGGACAAGTAAGGAAGGATGAGAATAAGGAGGGACCAGGATGAGGAAGGATCAAGACGTGGAGGAGGGACCAGGAGGTAGAGGAGTGATGAGGCCTAGGAGGGATGATTAGGAGGACGAGGAAGGACAAGGAGGGACAAGAAGGGGTAAGGGGGAGGGATGAGGAGCGACATGGAGGGACGATGACAAGGGACTAGGATAAGGAGGTACCAGGATGAGAAGTGAAAAGAGGGACAAGACAGAGGAGGAAGAGGAGGGATGAGAATGAGCAATGACGAGGACAGACGGGGACAAGGGGGTTGAGGGTAGATGAGGACGGACGAAGATGAGGACAGACAGGACAAGGAGGGACATGGATGAGGATGAGAGACAAGGCAGAGGATGAGGGACAAGAAAGAAGAGAAGGGACCAGGATGAATAGGAGGGAAAGGGACAAGAAGAGGACAAGGAGGGACAAGGACAGAACCAGAAATGAAGAGGGAAGAGGGACAAGGAGAGATGTTGCTATCTCTGAACCAAAACCTGTGGTCATTTAAGAAAGCATTTTGATGTCCTTACAACATAGTTATTTTTGACACTTTTAAGGTTGGGGATAGGCATCATTATCCATTCTTTGAAGATGTATGTTTGGCATGGGGGGGGAGTATGTTAAGAGGATGCATTATATAGCCAACTGTGCATGTGGATTTTAAAGGGGCTCATTGAGTTGATACGTCATTTTGTGACAAGTTTGAAGGAAATCATTGGATGTCAATGCTTCTAATTAGCCTCATCACTCATGTATCACATCTTATAGTTACCCAAAATGTGAGAAATTGTAGTATTTGTGGACAGGGTTCCATATGATTGATACCTAACGGATAAAAGTACCCAGTCACAAATTTGTAATAAGTGATTTAAATCATCAATTACCCAATCATTGCCAGTTGAGTTGTGTGTCAGATGTGCAAAATCTCTTAGTTTGACTATTTACCATCAAGATGTGAGAAAACTCAACACCCAACAGATGTGAAAAGGAAAGCATGAATTACGTGAACCAACTCAATAAGCCCCTTTAAGGTGCAATACAAATTGTATCTGAAAAACTACCTTTAAAGATAAATACAATGATTCCTTTTTATTTTATTTTTTTTTAACATTTACCAGCTTTATGAAGGATTGAAAGCTTACAGAGGGGTAGATGGATCTGTTAGAGTCTTCCGACCTTATGAAAATATGAAACGCATGTTGAACACTGCAGCAAGGGCAACTTTACCAGTAAGTTCAACAAAGGTGTAATAATTCATTAATTTAAGGGTGTACCTAAAGTCAACAATTATAAAAAAAAGATGTTGCAAAATGAACCGTTTTGGTCAAATTCCATGTTTATGGGGTTTTCCTGCTCTGAGATATCAAATGTTGAAGTCCACTTCCTCAATGGAAAATGGTAAATTGTTGTTTTTCACAGTTTGGGTTTCAGATGGACTACACAGGGACTAAAAGGGGTATAAAAATAGCCATTTTGTGGTAATTCTGAATCAATTTTGGTTCGAAAAAGGATCACTTCATTTCAAAGTACATCTCAATATTAAGTACTGAGTTAAGCAAGATATATGCGTGTCATACCCACTTTAAGAAAAGTTCAAAGTGATAGATCTTTATCAATACTTAATTAATAGTGATAGTTTGTGAAACTATTCTGGGCACACCAAAACATATGCCCATTTCTCTATTACTTCAGCAACTGGTGATTTGACTTAGACATGATTTGAAACAATAGCATCCCTTTGATTGGTCAATACTTTTATTATATGATGATTTGTGCAGATTATCCATAGTGTACCGACTTCATTACATACACCTTCCACACAGTAGTGTGTGGATAAGACGTTGGGCAATTTAAGGTCAGAACAAGGCCATTGCAGCTTTTTCAAGGAACTGAAGTAAGGCAGGTGTTTTTCATTTGAATGGAAGAACGGGCTAGAAGAACAGTAAACTTTGAAGGGAGAACTCTTCATACTGTCTAGTGCAAGATATTGTCACCCTTTGAAGTTTTGGTAAAGGTCTGTCACCAAGAACTTAATACTGACAAAGAAGGTGAAAATAATGCTGTTTTTTTATCACCTTACAGCTATTTGATGGTGCTGAACTGGTCCAGTGTATTGCCCATCTTGTGAATCTTGATATTGATTGGGTGCCACAAACCACTTCCAGCTCATTGTACATAAGACCAACTTTTATAGGAATTGAGGTATTATTTCCTTCTATGATGCAGATCCATTGCTCTTGCCTTCAAGTAATCCTTAGCGTCTGTAAATATCATAAAATGAGCAGTGTGGTCACCCTAGAAGAATATTTGATATAACCCCCCGTAGTCCCACTGTGTGTAATTTTTATCACTTGTGCTGCCATACTACAACATAACCTCACTCTCTTTATGAGGTTGTACTGCAAAACTCAGTATATCAAGAGACAGTCTATTTTCTATGTATGCTTTGAGGATGGCAGGGCTTGATGGCAATTTACTAGTTTTACATGTGGATGCTGTACCTGTTGAGGGGGTTTACACAAACAATATGTTGACATAAACAGCTTTTCACTAAACTGGTACCAACACTAGACTGGCAATTGAATACAGTACTATGTTCAACTGTAAAGCTAACTCATTACTAATGTATGTAGTGAATGGTTTCCAATCCTTGAGGCCGCGACCCCAATTGGGGTTGCGAAGCACTTATCGTGGGGTTGTGAACTAGTTCAAAAATAGTTTATATATTATATGTATTATTCAAAATACTATATCCAGGAGCTTACTTTTGGAGCCCGGAAAGGACAATTTTCGGCAACCTAGGGGATATTTTCATCCACAAAATTTTCTTGTATGGCACGCTCTGCTTAGATAGTCTTCCCCACAATTCTCAGCCCCCCTAGTCCAAAGTCGTGGGTTCACCACTTTTAATTGGGTTTGAGATGAGATCCTGAAATGGGGTCGCCTCCAGAAAAAGGTTGGGAAACCCTGATGAAATAGATGCTGAAAATAACTGTCAAGCTATTCCTAACTTCTGAAATTAATTTTTGAGACTGAAATTAGTTAAAAGACAAGATAGCAAATCTTTCAAAAACCAGGCATTTAAAAAATACATGTTAAGCATCTGGTCATACTGGTTTTGTCATATTGGGAGGGAGCATTTAATTTTTTTTAGCAGAACTAATAAGCACAAAGGTAGAAATAAAATTGAGCTTGGACCTGGAATATGTCTCTGATGTTATATGGTGGAGTTTATGCATACAGTTGTGGTCAAAAAATTTGAATTCAGGTTAGGGCAAGTTTCATGATTTTGGGACAATAAGACGATAACTTTTTCCTTTATAGGTCTAACCAGATTCATTGATATACGAAGTAAAAATTCAAGGTCAGGCCATTTTTCAGTTTGGGCAAGGGATGCTTAACAAGTATTATTGCATTATTGTACAAGTTCTTTTTGTATTATCTCACCAGCCATCTTTGGGTATCAACAACTCCAACAAAGCTTTACTATTTGTCATCCTTGGTCCCGTTGGACCGTACTTTAAGACCGGCACCTTCAGCCCTGTCTCACTATATGCTGATACTGTAAATACGAGGGCATGGAAGGGAGGAGTTGGAAATTTTAAACTTGGCAGGTAAGAGTCTACTCTTCTGGTATTGTTGAGTAGATAAAAGCATTATCATTTGAAGCAAAGAGCCTAAAATTAGGACTTTTGGGTGACGTTCTCTTTTGATGAGTCTTGAAAGGGTGGAGATTTTCACCCAAGAACAATCTTTAAAATAAAATTTTCCTGTGAGCTGTTAATTTACTCACATTAAAGATAATGTTCAGACCTTAGTTTTGTGTCAGTGGTTGAAAGGAAAAAGGGAAGAAAAAAGGAAGAAAAAAGGAAAAGAAAAACAAAACAAAAAGAAAAATCCACAGCATTCAGGTTGAGAAATTCCAGTCGAGGGGAGATCTTAATTAAAGAAGGTCCATGACTGTACACTATAATGTTGATTTATGTGTTTTGTACCATAAGTTGTATAATGTTATATACACTACCTGTAAGACTTTGTAATTTTCCTGTCTTATCATTTTTGAAACATTTTATGTCTGTGAGTTGAAAACTTAATTATGT
>WURT03176090.1:0-10365 GCA_009936505.3 Holothuria glaberrima | reverse complement strand
ATCGATAGATCACTACAGCAAACATTTCCAAACAACAACTAATTTTCTGTAGACATGTATGCTAATCACAATCGTCACGCCTAAAAAGTACTTCAAACTACTTTAAATCAAATGTTGAAAGCTACAGCAAGTGCATATCATTTCACATTTCAGGGTTTGGGTTTCTGCACCGTTAGTGCTGTAGTCTGCTCAGTGTTTACAGCTAGACCCTTAAAATGCTTTGAGCTAGACCCTTATAAGGCTAAAGTACACTAGCAGGCTCATCCTTCTTAAAACTAGAAAATCTGCATACTACATTTATTGACATAAAATGAGGGCATATACTCAAACTACACCTTCATATGTACATGTGCTATTCTGATTAGTCAATGCCATGTGTAGATATTGTAGAATGGCTTATAGAGTTAATGCACAGAAAAGTGGTTTTACAGAAAGACAACACATTCAGGTTCTCAAATTACTTGAGGGTATATAAAGCAGATTGATTGGAAATGGTTAGCAGGCTAATGCAGTGGCTTAAGCAGAAGAGAATTGGCCTTGACCAATGAGACTGCTGTATTGAAGGTGCATAGATAGATTTTACAAGTGGGGAAAGGGGCTAAAAGTATATTTTGATGGGAGAATGAAAACCATTTTGAACAAGGAAATTGTTCTGTTCCATTTTCTGATATGTACCAAACCCCTTGTGTTACATCATCAGTAACCGGTCATTTTCAATCTAGTAATATATATACGTGAGTCATTTATGGTCATTACAAAACAAAGTCAGTGTGCTATAAAACAGTGTTCGTAAGATAGCGTGAATTTGAAGTGATTTGACTGCTCCTAAAGAGTAACATTGCAGAGCCTCTGGGGCTTTGCCTTTTGGATCCCCACCAGAGGCTTTGCCTCTGGATCCCACAAGGGGCCCTAGGCAGGCCCCTTTGACACCACTCCTACTGCGCAATCACTCCGCGATCGTGCCAATGCCTTTGGCATTGGTGTAGAAAGTCACTATGAATTTTTGCACAGTTTGGCAAAAAAGCTGGCTAAGAACCCTGTTGATGAATTTTACATTACTGCTACATGAAGCCTGAGGAGGCTGTGAAGTCCGTGGAGGAATTTAGTGATGAACCACATAAGAGAGATCTGCTTTTTTTCCATATTTGCTATATGTAATGCCAGGGGTCAAAATGGACAGTCGAATGCCAGGAGCTACTTTCTGCCAAAATTAACTCCTGGTCCACAGGCTTTCAGGCTGGACCAGGAGCTACTTTTGGTGACACAGGAGTTACTCTGTATTGTAACATTTTGGGTCTTCTTATTGTCATGCCTACTACTGTAGGCTACCTGCTTAAAAGTAGCACAACAATACAGAGTGCTAAAGTCAGTTTTTAACATGGGCACATGCATGGTGACCAAGAAGGGACAATTTCTAGGAGTGAAATGAGGAATAACAAACATCATTCATTCCAGTTGGTCAGTGTGGTTTGCAAACAGGGTCTGAAACATTTTTTCAATTTCGGGTGCTATTATCAAAAAAAAATTACCCCCCTCAATTCCAGAGACCAGTGTATTAAACACCTGCAAAGAGTGCGTAGACCATACAGCAACTATCATGTTAGAAAATAATGATAGCCAGCTGTGCATTACCTCAAGTTTGTTTAGGTAAAATTCTGATGTGAAGGAGAGAGAATTATAATATTCAACTGTTATAAGCAGGCCCTCCTTCGTAGACAAAGCTAGCGCCTGGACATACTGAGATTAAGGGTCACCAGGCACTTTCAAATCACTCAGGAGCACTAATTGCTCCTGTGGGCCCGCATATGTGTAACCCTCACCCTGCAAAGAGTACTCAGTTGATAGTACTGTAGGAAAGATGTCCATCCCCTGATTGCTCTCATCTTGTGAACATCATTTGTTGTACTAAAAAGGTCACCTTTGTCAAAGTACATTGTTCCCCTAGACTAAAAGCTTTGTTTTTGGCAATACATTGAGTTGTGCATTACATCTCTGATGATTTGTGACATCTTATTCACAAAACCCTTACAGGTATATTGTGCATAAAAATCCCCTAAAAGTCAGAATAATTTAAAAGCACCCTAAGCAAAGAGATAATGGAAGACACCACAATTTTTCAACTTAGTTGTGCAGGTCTCCCAGATTAGTTACGTTTTCATATTTTGCAATACTATCGAGTACATTCCACAGTGAAGGATTTTGCCAAGGATTATTTATGTGTCCCTTTCACAAGTACATTTTAGCTGAATTTCCTGGCAGAGTTTGTGTACTTCTGTGCTTTAATAATCTGGGCAGTGGAAAAAGCTGTTAACCTTCCACTGGATTTTCTTTTTTTAAGTTTGAGTGACAGTAAAAGTAATTTCCTCAAATTTTTGGAAATATTGATTTCCAGATTTAAGTGCTCTAGTCAATGTTGGGTCACAGGGTACCTGTCTGATGAGGCAAATCAAGTAACTTTTAAGTGCGCTAATCAATGTTGAGGTGCAGGATACCTGGCTGATGAGGCAAATCAAGTATTACTTTTAAGTGCTCTAGTCAATGCTGGGTTACAGGGTAGCTGTCTGATGAGGCAAATCAAGTAACTTTTAAGTGCTCTAGTCAATGTTGGGGTGCAGGTTACCTGGCTGATGAGGCAAATCAAGTAACTTTTAAGTGCTCTAGTCAATGCTAGGTTACAGGGTACCTGTCTGATGAGGCAAATCAAGAAACTTCTATGTGCACTAGTCAATGTTGGGGTACACGGTACCTGTCTGATGAGGCAAATCAAGTAACTTCTAAGTGCAATCTGGGCACATTTGACATAGGAATGCATTACTCACTGATGAAATGCTGGAGATGTCTACAGTGTCAAGTTGTAAAATTGCATGGACTTAAAAACATATTGAACCAGGTAGAGATGCTGTAAATGGCATAGATTTGCATATTCATTTTTGCATTTCATAATGCCTGTCCTCTTTTCTTTTCACAGATACTACAATTACCTTTTTTCCCACACGCTGCCTCAAGTGCTTCGAGATCTAGTCAATTCTGCCAGTAACTGTGATGACCTTCTGATGAACTTTCTTGTTGCACATGCAACTCACATGCCACCCATAAAAGTAACACAGAAGAAACAATATCACGAGGTCATGACAGGTCAAGATAATAGCCGCCAAGTCCAAGATGTAGAAGACTTTTTTGTACGGCAGAAATGCATTCAGGACTTTACCAGGGTCTTTGGATACATGCCACTAATGCGATCTCGAATGAGACTGGACCCATTACTTTTTAAAGACCAGGTTTCTAATCTACGAAAACGTTATCGGCAAATCGAATTGATTAACCCAAAGCCCAGGACATTATAATGAAACGTTTTGTGTAGTGTCAGTTATGCCGTCCAGTCTAAACCATGTGAATTTTTTTCTGGCTTTTTTTCAAAACATTTCCATTTATGCACTGCGACAAAAGTACTTGGAGTCCGAACATGTTCTTTGTTGAGTCTGCTTTGTGACACTGTATTCAGTTGGGTTGAGGATGGTGTCTGTAGAGTTTAACCTTTGTGAATATGGAAAGATTATTTTTAGATACCAAAACTTTTGTAATGTTTTGTCTGTTGTGTATTAGGTGGTGAAATGTAAATTTGTATGAGAGTATTCAATTAAGAAGATAATTGAGTAATTTCCTCAAGAAGAAGTCTAATATGATTGAAAAAAAAAATGGAGTTCTCTTAACAATACACGTCACCATGGAAACAGGCATTAATTGATTGGAGGATTTTGCTTTTCTTATTGACTCGGTTAAATTAGCTAATCATAATGTAAGTTTAATAAATAATTGTGTGTGATCAAACTGTTTTTGAGAGCCCACCTTCCTTATTTCGCTGAAGGTTTTTTATTTGGAGATATTAGATCATGAATAAAAAAACCAGCTGTTTGAATATTCTCACATATTGTTCTTAGTCGTATCATGATTTGCTAACCAAGATGCTATTAAGGGCCATGTTACAGTTGTTGATATGGTATGGAGACTTTAAAGAGGCATGGCACTAGTGTAATGTTTCATTCTCTAGGTGAAAAGCTTAAGAATCCTAATAGTAATGTATTTAAATGATACTAAGTAATGTTTCCATGTCAGTGTAATTAAATACGGTTAAAGCAATAAGTGAGTTCAACACAATACAGTGCATGTTGGGATGGATTCCATACGGTTAAAGCAATAAGTGAGTTCAACACATTACAGTGCATGCTGGGATGGATTCCACTTACCAGCAATAGCAACTGGTTTCTGTTAAGGTCTTCAGTAAATAACTCCAAGAAGGCTAAAGAGAGCCATCACAGAGTATACTGGTGTACTAAAATCTACACATTGCAATTGGGATTTTTGAAATCACTTGCTGGATAAAGTGAATGGCCTTAAAGTAAATCTCTTTAAGTTGAATTGAAATAATGAAGGATGTAACAATGTATTATAGAAAGAAAAGCAGTAACTCAAAAAGTATATTTGCATGCAAAAACTTGTGCAATCAGTTGGTTGCTACAGCAAAATCATCAAGCTTCATTGTAATATCTAACATGCATATTGTTCATAGCAACATTGTCAGATGTAGCAAGGTATGCTCTGTGTCCTTGCATACAATCAGAGAATTAACGCTCTTAAAACTTGGGCTTAGCCTAAAATTTTTGTTGGTAGAGAATTACTAAATTTGTGGTATTTCTGTAACACACCATTGTACTAGTAATAGTAATCTTGATAAAATTTGACCTTAGAAGGGACAGACTTAAAGTAGGGGCTCGCGATCTTCAGGTTGGGGAGAAAGATGGTATGGTATCTTGTATGCCATCTTGTGAGACAGTTAACAAACTTAAGAATAAAGTGAGTTGGCTAACTTGTATTGTTTTTAGCCATTCTATATCATTGACTGTTTTCTTGCATTAGTATCAAGTGATTCCCTTACATGAAATCTGCCACAATGCTACTTCATTAATTAGAATACATTGATCATGCACTTTGCAGTGAAATAGGTATGTTGCCACAGTATCATTGGCACTTAATTAAGTACCTTCTAAATAGTTTTACCTTCTGAATAGTTCTTCTTTTTCCAGAGGGGGGGGGGGGGGGGGGGGTATCTTTACACGTGATATTTTAGGACCCACATGTCTAAATATCCCTGTATGAAGAATGTGGAAAACAAGAACAGTAATAATGTCAAAGAATAAGATATAGGGATAATAACAATAGAATCAATAGTTCTGACTCAGCTGCAAGTAAGCAAAACTGAGAAAAGAGAAAATTTTTAAACCATTTAATTTAAAAGCTCCATAGGTCCTTTGAAAATATATTTGCTGCTTTGATGTGTTCCACTACACTTATTGTCTGTACATTTACATACGTCAGAGGTATTGCTTTGTTTGGTCATTGAATTTTTTTGTGAGCTTGAAAAGGGAGGGAGGAAATTTATGGTTTTGTTGGGTCAGGTAAAAAGAAAACCCTTAAACAACCTCTCTTTTTTCTACTCTTTGTAGTAACTTATTTGCCCAGTTTTCTTCTCTTCTCTTGTTAGTTGTTTTGTGGTAGCCATCAGTTTTTTAGCCCTCTCTAGTTGCCACTGGGGTTAAGACACAAAGTCTATCTGTAGGAGAGTTGTGTGTTTGTGCATACCTTTTATTGTGTGTGAAACTGAGAGCACAAAACTTGCACATACAAACCATTTATAGTGTTGTGATATTTGATAAGTAAAAAATCTATGCTTGCCTTACCTCATACTGGAACTACATTAATTTGTAAGTACAGAAGCTACACTTTAGATCACAAGTGTGGAAATATGTCCTATTAGCTAGTATGAAATATATACTTGCAGACTGCAGAGAATTTGTGAGTATAGAATGTTAACTCAACTAGAATAGAATAGGTCCTTAGACATTGTGCAAGATTTAGTGAGTGTACAGTACAAATATGAACTCACAAACTACTCATGGAACTGTCATAAATTGCTTAATCTTGCCCGATTCTTCAAATAAAACTTTTCTTCCATAGCAGTGTAGTTGGACAGTTTTAGAATAATGCAGAAAACAGTCCAAGCAAACAAGTGAAATATTGAATAATTTGCTGCTTAAATCAACTCAAAAATAGCACCAGTGTATACCCAAACAGAGAGTAATAACATTTTGTGGGGAAATTCTGGAATATGAGAAAGTAGACTGAATTTGTTAAAATTGGCAAATTATGACAGATTTTACAGTAGTGCTTCATTGATTGTAGTCTGTCCTTTTTAATCACTTATCTCTGTCATTTATGTGACTGAAACCTGTATTCTACATCACCCCTCCTTTACCCTCCATTTTAAGTTTGCTGATGAGCAAGCAAGGAATTGACAGAGATTGGGTGATCTTTTCCAGCATGCTATCATCGTGTTTTGTGTGGTTCTCTTTACATGTGAAGCTACTAAGAGGGATGTAATGGGGATTGAGGGGAATTTTTTAGACTGCACGTTAATATAAAATTGAGGGGAAATGAGTGATAATAATTGTTTTAATTTATTTGAGTGGTTTAAAACAATCCTGATTCACTCAAGGGTACCCCTGGTGGTAAGGTCTTAAGCAGCTTCCCCATATGATGATGGCTCAGGGGCTCCAGGCCAGCCCTGGTGGGGTCCAGGCGAAATGACCTAGGGAAGGGAGTGGGGCAGAACCCTGGAAGATCTGGAGTTTGTAGAAATTTGTAGGTCTTAGAAATTCATTTAATATCTATGAAAAATAAATGAACAAGCACTTACAAAAAATGTGTATGGGGTGTGCCAAAAAGTAGCCTTTGTATAGCAATTTTAATTTCTCACTTTACATGGCAAAGTTATCCACTTTTTTAATTTTCAACCCACTCATTTAAGGGCCAGGTGTTCTGACCCCCAGAATCCACCAGACTTAAAGTTCCCATGAAATATTTCTCAGTGCGTTACCTACTGCAGGCATAGGCTACTGGACATGTACATTGCACTCATGTTCTGTGCCGTACATGTAGCAAAGCTGCAATGTTACCATCAGTAGTATAGGGATTCTGCTCGTAGTTCATTCCTGCTGAAATGGTATATTGTGTGAGCTTAGGCATATTGCGCAGGGCCTAGTAATACATACTGTTATTGTTATTATGCAGCATATTTATGTAAAATATCCTGGTTAACAGGATAAATAGAGGGTTAAAAATTGTAATGGATTAAATTTCAACTATGTCTGAAATTATGGTTCTGAATTGCTACAGGGTCAGATCAAATGGTTCCCCCGACTTACTAATGCTGTAGAGTAGTTTTATTATGGCTTGCTCATCAGTTTCAGCTTTTATCGTTCAGTTACTTGGAAAAGAGGACACCATTGTGAAACAGATCTTGTATGGTATGCTAAGATGAAAGCAATAATTGCTCAGAATTTTTTTTTTTTAAAAGTGTAAATATGGAAGCAAAGAAGGATTAGAGGCAATATGAAAATAAGGTATTATACAGATTGACTGGTCATATTTATTTTGCCAAAAGAAAGAATATTTTGAGTTGTAAAGATTTCCATTCATGTTCACGTGTATGTATGTATGTAAGTTTAAAATTTGTTCTATGTTGTAGACACACACCTTTAGAAAAGAGTGGTGAAAGCAGACCTATAGTGCGAGTACAAATTCTTACTAGGCATACAGGTTCAAAGCTCTGAGTATGATGGTGTGCCTAAAAGTACAAAGGACTGGGCCCTCTTTCATATACAGGTACCCTCCGTCTTAAGTTTGATTAACCATGATAGAAACCAAACACTAGAAAGATGGAGTGGAAAAAAGAGCACAAAGTATGGACATGAGTTTCAGATTCTCAAATTCTCTGTGTGTGAGCACAAGTATAGACAAATGTACTGGAGTATGGTACAGTATAATGTTTTATGTGGAATATAACATGGTGTTTTGAAAACAGCAGGTTGAGGATGTCAAGTACAGTGAGGGGGAATAGAAATGGGTCAACAGGGAAAGGAGATAATGACCAGGGAGAGGGGTAGGGGGGTTGGTGGTGTGGGATGCTTTTTAGCTGTTTAGTATGTCCACAATGATTTTAGAAGCATCAGAGAAAATTATCATTTTGTTACCCCACCCACTTCTCATATTGCATATCAGGTGGCCGGCAGCTGAAAAAAAATATATAAGGGAGAAAAAAGCCCTAGATGAAGGTAAAAGGTCTGGTGGAGTTCTGATATATTGAAGCAGGGAGTTGCTGTTTCTCAAATAGCACTGCCCTGATTGAAGTGTTGCAGGCAAAGTCATGCTCATGGTTTTTGCTTTCACAAATTACAGGCATGTTCTATCAGTAGTGTGGGTGGATGGAATTTCATGCACCCAGCAAACAGACAAAAATTTTTCTGAAAAAAACAAAAATGAAAAAACAATGGATATTCTGATCTATTGTAAAGTGGAATGAAATGTGAATTTCATGTAATGAAATTTCACTTTTATTCCGAATCCATGTGTTTATGTCAACTCATTCATGTTGCTGACAAGATTGTAAACTGAAATTTTGTGTATACCCCTAATATGCTTGATAACAACACTTATGTGTACATGCAAACAGTATGGAAAGAATATGATGACAACAGACACAGTCATGAATGGTGAATTTGGATGGCAAAATATGTTGGAAGCCACAGAAATTAACTCATCCTGGGAAATTATGTAGAGTTGAACAATTTATGCATACTTTAAGCAACTTACCAGGTTTGAGTGTTCATAGCAGCCAAAAATGGATTGTTTATTGCCCTTGCATAGGCAACTGCCTTTAATGCAATCAGCACTGTTACAGTAATTTGGAAGTATTTTAAGGGTGTGAAATTTGACAGCGTGGGAAGTTTGGTGTATGTACTATATTCTAGGGCACCAGCCGTCCTCCCCTGCCTTGTATGCCTATGCTTGTTTGGATAATCATTTACTGTATTCAGAGAGTGTGTACAGGTACATGTTTTGTGCTGGACCTTTCCTGTTTTTTGCCCCAGTTTGTAAAGCTTTGTGGTAAGAATCTATTGCTATGCTGTTGCTATTTTTCACCATGCATTACAAATTACTTGGCATTGACAATCTCTCTGCCAAGAACAAAAATTTTTCATCCATGGTGAGATTTTATGTAAAGAGTTTCGGACTTTCATTTTAGCTTTTTGGTTGACATGGAAGTTGAGAGAAAAGAAAGCAAACTGGTAGTTATAGTTCTATTGTATTCATATTAGTTTTTAATGTGGTGTGCTTGTTATGTGGAATTTACGACATGTAGAGGATAGCAACACAATGAATTAAGTTATAGTTACTGCTCGTTTATTTCCCTTTATCAATAAATTATTGTTAAAGGACCTTTTGTAAATTCTGTGTGTGAAAAATAGGGAAAGTTTTATAACTTTGACTTGTTATTCTCTGCCATTTGTAACTAGCCAAGCAAATGTTATTTTCCTGTGCATGTGTTATTCTGTGCTGCTAATACTGGAAATATAATTTTAACTGTAAGGGTATATGTAGAAACCACATTTTTATCATAGAATATCAATTGGACCAATTAAAATAAATTCCATTTTCTCTTTGAATACCTTGCTTGGGGTCCATACAGAAATCTGAAAAAAAAAATGTACATCACCCTCTCTTTATCTCCTATTTGGTTGTAACCCCTTACCTGCAATCAGCACCCGACAAAGTTGATAACACAATGGCAGGAGGAGCCCTGCCTAAACTTCTCACATTGCCAAGTCTTTGTGACTCATTGAACAAAGAACTGTTTCCAGCTCATATCTTGGATGGATTTTGAGTGATAGCAAATTGCAACTTAGGGTTCCCCTGTCAAAAATTCTCGCACTTTCCTTTAATCAAGATGGCTACACCAACAGCAATCAGATTCACTCTCTGAATTATGTATAAACCAAACACTTGCAAGCAATAACATGGTTTCACAGAGTAATGTTGTTAAACACTGCTGTATTAAAAGAGTCTGACATAGTCAAACAGTATTTGTCATTGTTGTGCAAAAAGATGGGTTAGGGGTAGTGTGAGAGGTGTGTAAATCCTGATCTTAATATGGTTGGTTTGATACAGTTAATCTACCCATACAGATGAAGAAAGCATTTAACCTTTCAAGGTTATTGCTTGATAGACAAGAACTTTCAGGGAAGGGAAAAAAGTCAGAGTGTATTGTTATGTTCAGAGTTTCTGAGTTCTTTTAACATTGCATCATTTATTTTAGAGTAGGTAAACTTACTGCCTTATTGGAATGTGATCACATTTTAATTTGCAAACATGCCTTATCATATTTATGTGCACATGTGTGTGGACCCAACATTTCATACAAGGTGAGGACATTTTCTATTCAAGATGAGGTCCTCAGGTGTCAGAACAATA
>WURT03176067.1:0-10365 GCA_009936505.3 Holothuria glaberrima | reverse complement strand
TGCATATTTACTCCACGGGGATGAAAGACCATATTGTATCCCATGTGATTGTGCTGTCACCGTTAGTCACATTCTCGCTGACTGTTACGAATACTCCCATATTCGTCAGAAGTACTACACTGTGCCAAAGTTGGAAACGTTATTCGAGCACACTGGCCCTTCTCATGTTCTGGGCTTTCTCAAGGAGAGTAAGTTTTACTGTAAATTTTAACATGACTCCCGCATTTGCCCAGACATTCCACTTGAATTTTACCCAATCTTTGCTTTTTTAATTTACCCCATCTTCACTTTTTTAAGTTTGATTTTTATCCCTTTAATCTTGCTCACACTATATAACACATTCGTGTTGGTGTGTCGTTAAACCCCATCGAACTAACCTTTTCTTTTTCAACATATTTTTCGAATTCCATTTTGGCTTCAACTTTTTGAGTTAACTAACACATGGATAATTCCAAAAATAATTAAAAGTTTCAGACCCGTCTTACCAACTATACTCCTCCTGCCAAGACGTAACTCATGTTCAGTAATGCAGTTCCCATTTCTGTACATCTCAGACAGTGATAGCCCTCAAGTGAAATATTCAGGCTCTAAGTTCTGGTAATTCTAACGGTTTTTTCTTTGTTAACCCCCATCCCTAAGTATACGGAACTAATTCCCTTGCCTATTCCTAGACATAATTCACC
The DNA here is from genome assembly GCA_009936505.3 of Holothuria glaberrima. Lineage (NCBI taxonomy): Eukaryota > Metazoa > Echinodermata > Holothuroidea > Aspidochirotida > Holothuriidae > Holothuria > Holothuria glaberrima. The sequence goes on along the minus strand of WURT03176067.1, from coordinate 9,682 downwards.
AGCTTAATGTGTTTGATAGGCAATGTATCTTTTTGGTTCACAGCAAAGGATGGCCAATGCTTCTTTTTATACAATGAATATAATGAACATCCTTGCTCAGTACAAGATTTATGTGAATGGTGAACCCAAATAATTTTGCATCCTCCTTCAGTGGGATGATGATGTCCTGGAACAACTCAGAGGAGCTTTTGATTGTGAAGACCGGGGTTTGTTTGTAAACAATACCAACAACGGGCGGAACTCACACAAACTATCAGTGACTACATACATTTCCGTATATATGCAACTATTCCAACTAAACAGATTCAAAGTTTTTTTCCAATAATAAACCATGGATTACGAAAAGAGTAAAAGATGTAAACAAAAGGGAAAGTTTTTTTTCGGTAAAGGGGATTACGAAGGTTTGAAAAATGTACAAAAGGAGCTCAAAAGGGTAGCTATGGAAGAAAAAGATAATTAAAGGGAAAAAATTGAACAGAACTGTTCCGGCAACAACGTGCAGAAAGTGTGGGGAGGTATTTATTTAATGAGTGAGGTATTCAGCTAGCATTACATCTGGTAATCTTCCTAAATCCAATGAAAGTTATGCAAGCTTGTTAAATTCCTTTTTTAAACGTTCTTGTTCTTCTTTCGAGGTGACTCAAATCGGCCCAGAAAATCCTGTATATTTCAAAAATGGGACAATATTAAGGGGCCAAAACTCTTGAAATTGAACGAAAATAAGATTAAAAAGAAAATTAGTGCGAATTTCTTACATGAAAATGAACAAAAGATGTAAATTCCGGTCGACAAAGTTAGCCCTCCCCTTAAGGTCTCTTAAAGACAGTTCTACAGTACGTAGTACTGTAGAACTCTGTTTTTCTCGCAGTGACACTGACTAATTGCGGTACATTTGGGCACCAGTACTATGAATATTTAGACCTTCTGTGGTCTACCTTTTTTAACTTTGAGAAAAAAAGTCATGGAAATTGATATATTTGATTGTTATGTAGAGCTCTGTGGTAAATGTGAAGAAGTAAACACCAATTTTAATTCTCACGTATGTAGAGATTACGGCTGTTTCTCAACGAAAATAGAGTAAGCTGTATAGAAATTTTTGACGTGACTCCCGCATTTGCCTGGACCTTTTAGTGGAATTTGACCCCACCTTTTTCTAGTTAATTGTACCCCAACATTGCACCTTTTTCTGTTCTAGATGACACTATATGACACAATCGTGTTGGTGTGTCGTAAAATCCCATCTAACTGACTCAACGAAAATAGAAGAATTTAATCACCAACGTTGTCCCATTGGGAGAGAAAGAGTCACCCTTTTTCAGCATTTTCGGAAAATGTGAAAATTACGGTTGGTATTCAAGCAAGTTGAGTGGAAGGTAGGGACACTGACGAAGTTCCAACTAATACTACCTACAATCCTCGACAAAAGTACATGGAACAAACCCCGCTCCCCGTTTCAATGTTGAAGTATAAGAGTACGTTGGGCAGTCGCAACATTGAACAGAGGAATGGGGGTACGGAGAAGGGAATGGGGATCTCATTCTTGCTTATTTTGGTTGATCTGTTCCATCATTTTTGTCGAGGATTGTAGGCCTAGGCCTGTAAACGTTGGTAGGCCTATGAGCAAACTCGTAAATACGTAACAAGTTGGGACAAGTAAGTTACGAAAGGAGATAATGCCAAGGCCTAGCAAATGATCGGCCCAAGACCACCCATTTGATCCCCCTGCGTTCTCCCTGCAATACACTGCTAGCTTTGATAGGCATAGACAGACCGACATCTGCAACCAGTATTCACTGTAGGTACGGGTATACAACGAAAATATGCAAGGAAAGACTGATTTGTCTCCCGGCCCCCTCAGAAGAAATAACAGTTGGCCTAGGTTACATGTCATGTAACCTAGGTCCAGCTATATGTAACAGTTGACTTTTAGTGAAAGTGCAGAGCTGAACTAGGCTTAGACTGTTGAAGAATGGTGACAAACCGAAAGTTGAGCATCCCCACCAGTTACTAATGGTGCAAAAGTTCAAATCCCATTCTTGGATGGTCATCTTCCGGTCCTTCAACAGTCTAAGGACCGGGGATACGCTCATGTAAGTTCTTTGGACCTGGTTGGGACATAAACCGGGGGCCCAGAAGTAGGATCAAGTCTTTTACCCTAGTCACAGAATGTGAACATATAAACTGCTCCTTCTAGTCATTCCTCTCTCCAGAAATGGAGTGTATATCATACTTCATAGAAACGTAATGATGTATGCTGGGTCCTGTTTAAGGGCTAAGTACAGTCCTGCCTCAGTCGTTATCCCTTGAGTACTACAGTAAAGTTGTTGAAATAAGGGGCTGACTCTCGTAAGTATTCATATGGTATCAATAAGCATATACGGTTCTTGTCTGCTCAAGTATAGTAATTGAAAGCCAGGCCGTGTTAATTTAAGTTGAACGCCATGATCCAGATATATCCAGTGTGGGTTTATACACATGGCGTTGAAAGTCAGGTCTTAACTGGAAAGATGCAGTTGAAGGAGATAAACCCTCAGATGATTTTTTTCTTGGGCCAGGTTTAATTGACCCTCATTTGCACACAAATTTCCACACTTTTTTCATAAGTTATTACTTAGGGTAGTGAATCAATGAAAATATGTTGCCAGCTTACAGCCTGAGAATGACGTATTTGATGTATTTTATAATTTCACAGACATATGAATGACACTTAGAAGTGAATGAACCATAAACTTGACACTCCAGCCCAGTGAAGGCCAGTTCTGTCATTCTTCTTTTTCCACTTCGTTATTCTCCTTTCAGTTGCATGAGTAATGAAATGAAAATGCCTTGCTTTACTAAGTACAGTAAGAATTTGCTTAATTTTAATTTCCACCTTATTTTCTTTTTCAGGTTTTTAATAAGATGTTAAAAAGTACATTTTCTGGTAATTCATGACCAGTGCTGACATATGATAAACAGTCACACTATCTAGATGTTAAATTCTGTTGTCTTAGTAGAAAAAGTTGTTACAAACAAGCATTGCAAGGAAACATAAACTTGAAAGCAAATGGATAAGTCCATTGCACCCTACTTCTAGTACAGTTAATACATATTTTTTTTAAATAATGGAGAAAAGAAGCAAAGATACACCAAAGAGTTTTGCTTTTATATGATTGCCCATTATATACATTACTTACAAATAATTAATGACCTGGACAATGGCCCAATAACCAAATAAATTTATTTCTGTGACTGAAAGTAGGCCAGGGGCTAGCAGGGACAAATTCCTTGGACATCAGGCCTGTTCACATTAAGCTATGTTTGGGCAGCTTTTATCCCACAATAGAATTTCGTTCTACTTGTGTGCTAACTTATTATTTTTACTACTTTTCAGGGTATTGTATGACCATGGAGGGGACTGGAGAGATGCATGGTGGGATTTCCAACGAAGTTAATGGTAACTCTAGTGAAGTCTGGACTTGCTTTGATCAGAACTCAACAACCAACAAAACTGTAAACAAGGAACTAGAATTACAGTAGAATATGCACCAGTAAGTTTTCATTTTACCTTTACAGCTGGTAACTTACACGGTATCAGTAGCTTCATCTGTTAGAGAGGGAGATTAGATTCAAGAAAGATGTGACTTAACGTTCATTACTGTTTATCGTAACAGAATGCAAAACAAAAAAATCCAGCCATAGTTTACTCATCAGCAGCTATTTTTGCAGTCTCGGTGAATCCTTTTCACTGAGCTCCTGGTCGTGTCTAGACCCAGTGAGTTTTCATGACACACTCTAGAACAGCAAGATCATCTTTAAGCCCCGAACATCCCTCTTGCTTGCATTTATTCTGACATGAACAGTTTCCCCACCCTGTTCCCCAAGGAATCACAGCCCAACCTGCTACTTCCTGATGAATGGATCAACATGGTATTCCAACAGATGCATTTTGGGAGTGACAGTTTCATCGCTGAAGTAAGCCTGAAAATACTCCATGTATGCTGCAATAGAAAATTCTGTAAAGAAAAAAATTAGTGCATTTGATAGAGCTGTGAAATATTCCTGATGAGACATGCATGTTGGAAATATTTTATAATTGTAGCAATTTTTACCGAGAGCTTTGATATCTGTATCGGTGAAAGTTTTCGCCAGGTTCTATACATTGTGGCAGGATGAAAAAAGGCGTAGCAGTATTCGGTACCTGTCAGTCATTTCTTTGGCTCCATCAAAAAGCTGTGGACACAGATCTTTTGTTTTCTCAACTACTGAAGAAAGAAAATGTTCTATATTCTCTTTCTAAAGGAAAGAAGAGAAACAATGTAGTGGACATTGTGTAAGTGTAAATAAGAAGTGGGGACTTCCAGAAATATTGCAGATACATGCGTTTCACTGCCTTCAATTTTAGGCTGCATTTACTATCAGCAGGCAACTAACAGACACCTTACAACAGCCATGGACATGATTGCCTAAAAAAGCTCTTGCCATGTTACTCTTTCCTTCATACATTGAAGTCTTACAGTGCTTGTCAAGAACTTGAACAAGAGGTCCTTGCTCCACTGTAAATTTAGTACTTGTCCTGATGGACATTGCTTCCTTTAGCTGTAAAGAAAGAAAAAAGAACTGAGAACACTGCTCTTTATTTTCCACAGATATTTTGAAACTTATATGGAGAAAGTATTTTGAGTTATAAACTTACGGTGATTAGCAATTGTGACTGCATAAATTGCCATGGACTCATCATTGCCCCAAGACCTGCCAGGTGTTCTCTAAGAAGAGATGCTGCATCTCCCAGCTCCTCTGCCTGCTCTTGAAGATCTCTTGAAGTTTTCCAGTTTTTTTGCATGCTTCAGTAAAGCCTTCAAAAACTCCATCACCCCCTTCATGTTGGTTGACAATCATCGCAATCTTGGTGTCAAGTTGATGGCATTCGCTTTCCAAGGACGTAAAGTGTTTGAGGAAGAGACCAAGGCTTATGTGAAGGCCTGATATGCATACCTGTGAGAAACAATTTTATTGTATTATTTAGTGACTTTTCCCATTCTTTTCAACTTAGCAAGTTCTGTGAGAGAGACACAACTCTAGTGTGCTGCTAGATGAATCATCAGAATACTCTGAACTTACTTGTTCCAGTGGAATTTGGAAGAGTAGTTCTTCAATAACATTTTCGAACAGTTTCATTCTGTCAGGTCTACTGCCATCGGCCTTGTAAGCTTCCAAATCTCTAACATAAGTGGCCAAAGAACGCGGTGGTGGGGTCTCCGTGATCTTGTCTGGGGCTATTTGAATTTATTGTTTTGAAATTTCACACCACAAACTTCAATGTCTCCCTGTTTTGGAATGGGAGTAGGACAAAAATACACATGTTATCATAAATGGCTTATTCCAAGTTCAAAATACTTTTAAAGAAGGAGAAAGGTAGTACACTCACCACTTGCTCCAGCGGGGCCATGCATTCTGCACAGATACTCGTGGTCACTAAAACAAGACTGAAAGCTTTGTATCTTAGATATATAAATGGATAAAAATAGTATCGTCAAATTTATGTCTCATATAATTCCCTTGGCATGTTGTGACTTGATTAGGTGTAAAACAGTGTATACACTCACTTCCAGCATGACATTTGCATTTCTTGCACTTGACCTTTGAGCCTAGCTGGTCCTAGCTTCAGGTTGAACATAGTGTCACTAGCTGGAAACATGCATACAAGGATAGTCTTTCGGGGGGCATTTGAATTGATTGTTTCCAACTTGAGACATCATTTTAAAGGTGTCACCCCCAATTTTAAGCCATATTTGCTCTTCCTTGATAACCCCATGAGACGTCAGTAGGCCTTATCTGTGAAGAACCGAAAATGAACAAGCCATAGTCAAATTTCAAAAGTTTCAGTCCCATGAATATAGTGTAAAAAGTCACACTTGGACCAGTGAGTCACTTTCTACTATATGTGTGGTACCAAACCTTAATAGCCCTCAAGTTGTTGGATTACTGTCTGCTTCAAGCTTTTCACACTAATGCATGGTATTTCCCGTACCACTGTCCCATTCGCTTCATCTTGAAATACAAATGGCAGCCACTCGCTTACTAAGTTGTCTGCAGTGATGATATTTTGCTGAGCCCGCATTTTGTGTTCACTTTCACTTATAACACCAAGGCCCTGTTTCATAAAGAGTTAAGATTGATCTTAAGTTTAATTTATCATGCAAGAGTCCTATTGAAATCAAACTTAAGATTGATCGTAACTCTTTATGAAACAAGGGGCAGATCTCCTTAACCAGCTGTTAGGGAAGACCATGAAGGATTTTTTTGTTGATTTATAATATGGAGCAGGAAAGATCAGAATTAAGTAATTTATTAACCAAAAGCTATCTTTCAGGTGGGTTCCGTGTTTTATTTACTTTTTAAGTTCTCGTTTTTTTTTTTTTTCATTTAATTTTTTTTCCATGAAGCACACTAGCAAGCGGGAGTCATGGAAACAATACATTTCTAAACTAAACTTCTACCCGAGTCAAAACATGGGACGTGGTTAGAAAAATCAGTGGTAAGCAGCCCAGTTCCATCGTGCAACACATGACCAACGGTAGCAAATGCACAGCATCAGCAAATGTTGCCAATTTGCTTGCAGATGAGTTTGAATCAAACTCCTCAAGCATTCACTACACTCAAGCCTTTCAGACATTCCAATATACTGTTGAAAAACAGAAAGTGAACTTCACCTCGGATAACTCTGAGGACTACAACAGCCTCTTTAACATCACGGAACTTCGTATTGCTCTCGAAAGAAGCAATGGCACTGCCACTGGCCCAGATGAAGTCCACTATCAATTCCTCAAACACCTCCCAGATGATTCCTTACTGGTGCTGTTAGATATTTTCAAACGTATATGGAAAAATGGCAACTTTCCAGCAGCTCGCGGGAAGCCACCATCATTGCCATTGCTAAGCCAGGTAAGGACCCGTCTAATGCTACAAACTGTCGTCCTATTTCCCTCACTAGCTGTCTATGCAAGACGCTTGAACGAATGATTAATGCCCATCTGGTTTGGTTTCTCGAAACCAACCACCCTAATAACAAGTTTCCAAAGTGGCTTTCGAAAGGGCCACAGTACCACTGACCAACTTGTGCACCTAGAGTCTACAGTTCGGACACCATGTTGTATGGGTATTTTTCGACCTGGAGAAGGCTTACGATACCACTTGGAAATACGGCATTCTGAAAGACTCGTACCGTGCGGGTCTGAGGGGCAGAATGCCGCATTTCATTCAAAAATTTTTGAAAAATCGTGTGTTTCGGTTGTTGTCACAGTTGCATAATCAGGAGATGGGTGTGCCTCAAGGCAGCATCTTGTCAGTTACTCTTTTCATAATGAAAATAAATAGCATCGCCAATGTGGTGAACACTGGGATTGAGAAGTCTTTGTTTGTGGATGACTTCTCTATTACCTGTTCCTCAAAGAACATGAGATGTATAGAGAGACTGATGCAAAACTGCCTCAATAAGATCCAACATTGGTCTGACCAAAACGGATTCCGTTTTCTTTTTTCTTTTTTTTTTCAAACAAAAACTGTTTGCATGCACTTCTGCTACAGGAGAGGTGCCCATTGCGACCTAGACCCGAGTTTAAACGGTGTTCAAATCCCAGTTGTTCCCCAGACTAAGTTCCTGGGTCTGATACTCGACAATAAGCTCAACTTCAAATCCCACATCGACTATCTCAGGCGAAAGTGCCAAGGAGCACTAAACCTGTTGAAGGTCGTCTCAAAGAAGGACTGGGGCGCTGATCGTCCTGTTTTGCTTCGATTTTACAGATCCCTGGTTAGCAGTCCGGGAGAAACCCTCGTTCGAGGGCTCGTTTTTTGTTTACTTGACTAGAGTACACCCAGCCGTTTCTTTCACTGTGCCAACGTACAGATGCAATGACTTATACAGCTAAGTTCGACTCGATTCACTGTAGGCACAGACGTACGCGTCAATCTGAACATACTACTCTTGCGAGCAATGTTTACTGTTGCTTGACAATACTGGCTTCAATATTAGGCTATGTCCAAAGTATCTGCCCAGCTTCTTTTTGACTGTCATGTTGCGTTTGTCTCACTACATGGGTAAGATTTACACCATTAGGCCTACTCCATGCAAAATAAAAAAGCTCAGACTGAATATAAAGAGGATTTTAACTGATCTAGGCCTAACGTTACGTTAGGCCGGGGTATAGAATTGTGCAGGATGACAAACTGAGTGTAATCGTTTTAATATATCGAAGATGAACTAAATCACAGGCTATCCGTGTTGCTGACAGTCAAGATTGCTTGCCGCCTATCATGGGGTGGAATAAAATCAACCGGTGGTCAGGGAAAAACAACCCAGACCACAGAACTTATACTGAGAGTAGTAACGTAGTATAGCCTACAAAGCATAAAACAGTGTACCTTTCCTAGGCTGTACCTGTTAAGACTCCCCCTTAAAAGTCAGCGAGGCAAATCTGCTGTAGTCTATGTGCCGCCATAGTGATCGATGAGAGTGAAAACACATTATCTGAACACACAAATGTTACTCATGCATGGCATTCACATTACTAAGCCTAGCTAACGTAGTAGCCTATACAGTGCTTGCATACATACGCCGAGTTCCTGCACGTTGTGTATATAGTACCTACAGTGTGTACATCTTGCAAGACAAACTTCGCGGGGTTTTAGAGCGTTGGGCGTTGCCTAGTGATGCATTGAAGCTAGCGAATATTGCACACTGTTACGGTATATGTAAACGTCTGTTATACGTTTGAAACCTACAGATTCGTTTTTTTTTTTCGTCTTTTTTGTAAATTTTCCACGGTGGGCAAAAAATCCCCCTCGGTGAAAACGTTTAAAATTTGTTAAGCTAACATATTGATAATGTACCCCTAAGACCTAAAATTTTCCCTTTTTTGATTTTGAGTGCGCCGCACACAGTATATGTATGGCGCCGGTGAAATGCATTGTGGATAATGGCCGCCCCCATGTGCACAAAAAACCCTCGAAGGAGGGTTTTTTGTGCACCCTCCTTCGAGGGTTTCTCAGGGACTGGTTAGGTCCAAACTTGATTATGGTTGCGTTGTTTACAGCTCCGCACGTGAGTCATACCTGAGGAAACTTCTCCCGATACATAACCAAGGTCTAAGGATCTGTCTGGGAGCTTTCCGTACATCTCCAATGCAGAGTCTACACATTGAAGCGAACGAACCACCCCTTCAGATAAGGTGGAAGAAATTGTCGCTCCAGTTTGCCCTCAGACTGAGGAGCCATAGACACAACCCGACCTTTGAGACGACCTTTAACCATAAGTTTAGTCACATATATCTCACAAAATCTGCAGCTGTTCCCCCATTTGCTCTCCGTGTAAAGGAAGCTCTATCACAGGTGTGCACTGACCCCGATCTCGTGGCGCCGTTTACCTTCTCCATCACTCCTCCCTGGAACTTAGTTGAGTCAGTTGTTGACCTTAGTTTGAGGAAGTTTCTGAAGCACTCAACAAATGAACTGGTGTTTCGTGCCAACTTCAATGAGTTGAGGCACATGATGAAACTGTTCTTCTTAAGGTTTGTAACATCCTCCTTCTTTGCCTGATTACATCTCATCGTCTCAGGGAGGAAATGAAGCACACTACATAGACACCTGATACAGTCAGCTTTTACATTTGAGTAATTGATTGGCAGTACCTGATCTACCAAAA